>VSWD01000003.1:50506183-50686386 GCA_033119305.1 Pinctada imbricata | reverse complement strand
ACAGCATCTGTGTCATCAAACTCAACAAAGCCGAATCCTCTTAATTTCTTCTCAGCATCTCGTATCAGATCTACTTTTACAATATTTCCGTATTCTTGGAAGCATTCTCTAACTTGGTCTTCCGTTGTGGAATCTTTTAGTCCTCCAAGGAAAACTTTTTTGGAAGGTTCATGCACTTTTGGATCGTTTGAAATCTAAAATATATTAGAAATCAAATTTAAGTATAACTCCTGAAGGTTTGAATGACAAAATTTGAATGAAAGTTTTCCAGTGTCACAAGAACTGCAATCCATGATAATGTGTACCATGTGTTAAATGTTGAACAAATTTTGCACAGGAATAAAATTCTGCATTTACAATCATAAGATTATGGTTGATTATATAAATTTCTAACTAGCTAATCTTTTTTTGTCTCCAAATCCAACTGGGAAATTTCATCAAATAAGATACCATTGGAATGAGTCAATGTCTGACATACATGTAATCAAACCCTACAAGGGGTCGGTATTCAGCCCCATAAGATTTCTTTAAAAAATCCCTATTAATGTCTATTGTATATCATCATTCCTTACTTCTCTTGGCATGGCTCGTTTTGTTTCTACTTCACGACCGTCTATTTTGTGTGGCCTGTTTGCCTGGACATCATTTACACCTTGCGCTACTTTGTAGGTCACAAAGCCAAAGCCTTTTGATCTGAAATTAGAAATTGAAAAAAAAAACTCGTAAATATAAAGCCTAGTCACTATACAATATGAATTTTGATGCTTTTTGTGATATAAGATCTCAATTTTTGAAAATATAGTAAATGTTATATGAAGCATGGTAGATTAGACAGGAGAAAAGCTTGGAAAATATCAAGTTACACATCATCTTTCTTCAAAGAATCAAACTTGAAGTCTACTTGACAAAGCACATGTGCTCATGATGTAGCATCTCTTATCACAGTTGATCAAATGGCATTAGTCCTGTTCATTAAGCTACAAAATCTAAATGTTAGTAATAAAGAGAATTTCACCTTTTTGTCTGTGGTTCTTTCATCACAACTACATCCTCTAATTCTCCCCACTGTTCAAAGTAATTTTTGAGGGTGTCATCAGTTGTTTCATAGCTTAGCCCACCAATGAATATTTTTCTGTAGGCTTCGTTTTCTGGGTTGCTAAGGTCGACATTCTGCCCACTGCGGCCTCCACCGCGACCACCACCCCCTCGTCCGCCGCCGCGACCGCCACCACGGCCTCCGCCACGACCAAATCCACCTCCTCCGCCTCCAAATCCGCCACCACCACCATACTGTGGGCCGCCATCACCATAACCACCCCCAAAACCTCCTCCAAACTGAAAAGTGAAGGATTCATATCATCAATACTTTTGTGCAATTTTTCTTTACTGATCGTGCAGCTCACTTCAGAAAATGGAATGCAATTTTGACTTATTGGTCATGCAAAAATCGAAATACTATTGATACCATTCAATATATCTTCCTTACTAGGTTTTGTCTGCTATATGCCAATATGGTCATGGGTTTATGCAATAAAATTTTATGTAGACTTTTTAGATCGGGAGTTTTCAACGTTAAATTCATATGTGATGTTACTGAGTTGAACATTGAGCCTATTAAATACATCGCGAGAAAAATTAGCATGGGAAATGGCCTATCTACAATGAGTTTTGCCTATTCTTGATGTGTGACATGTCACACGACCAAATTTACGCCATGTTTACAGGGGAATATGTCTCTAGATTTATCACTGCGCCCTATGAAAAAGCCGTGATTTTGATACTTCCTCAAATCTTCTATTGAATTCAGGTTTGAGGAGCTAAAAGGTCATTTATCAATGGTTTCTTGAATGAATTCTAGTAGTTTTGTTCTTCTTATAAACAACAGATTCTAGATATAAAGCAGTTTCCATATAGTATGTTCTATGATGACAGTCTTTCAGAAATCTTTTTTCAGCCCCTAGCCCGAAAATAAATTTTCCTAGTTTTTTTGTATAGTTTCTTAAAGAATTTCTACTAGCCCAGCAAAAATTTTGGTAGCCTTGGGCGTCGGGCTAGTGAGTTTTGGGGAAAGACTGTGATGATGATAAATCCCGAGTTTATCCCCCAACTATTTTCCAACCTTTTCTGTGCTTATCTCAAACTGAACCTTCGTGTGACATCACGCTGACATTGAGAATAGATAACACTCGATTGTGAGTACCTACAAACCTATATGCAACTTATGCCGAAATCAGTCTTTCCCAATAACATCGGTCCTTACAGGCAAAATTACGTCTGGACCGGTGTTTTCCTCTCCACTTGTCCAAATGACCAATGCCTTCTGGCAATTGTATTTGTTATGTAATCAAATTTTCATAATTTTAGGTCCCTTGTGAAAAATTGATCACATTCTTGTAAACGTTTCATGATTGTAATTTAAACTTCCTTATTTTGAAAATTACGAGAGCGTGACTGACAAGTTGTTAGAGGTTGTTCGGACCAGGTCTGCCGATGTTGGCTAAACTGGGCTGTTCCGATTTTAGCGTATTTTTTTCCCCGGACAATGTTTTGGACCTATGCGTTACCTGTTACCTTCCTAATGATTTGACATGTTTATGACAAAATTGTTCCTCAATCGGGACATGTAGCCCCTTTGGGATGAAGCCAGATTAGGCACGGTCCATTTCATATTCTGGGGGGGGGGGGGGGGGGGGGGGGGGGGGGGGGGGGGCTTGGGTTTTTTTCCGAAAAAAATAATGAATTTTGATGAAAAAAATAATTTTGCTTATGGTGTGACAGAAAAAAATAATCTTGCTCTTACAAGTTATCTGAATTTGAAGAATAACCATAAAATTCACTTAAAATTTCCGAAATATTTTCAGCTCGCTTCGCTCGCCGCAGTTTTTACTGTCTATACACATTTTTTGGCTTGCTTCGCTCGCCATATTTTTCCTCTATAATGGCAAGTTCATATTTGAAAATATCAAAAGTATATGCATGTGACTGAAACACAATTAAAATGCTTGAATACATTATCAATATAATTTATTACTATTTATAGACACATGTACAAATGCATCACCATAGTGTCTAATTTTATATGCAAGCATGGAAGGAGAATTTAATTAAGTTTTTCACTAGTTTTCATTTCCACATGTAAAAACTTGCATCAGGCCCTCTTACATGTTACATGACCTTATATACATTTTGCATACTGAAAATTATATATCACATATTGTAAAAATCTTTTATCGCTCTCAGTTTAGAAGTGAATTCAAGTTTTACATAAAAATAAAGTAATGTTTAAAGTAATTTAAGTAAAAATAAAGAATTTCTATTGAAAAAACACACACATTATTAATACATGTATAATTCACATCAATTGTTATAAAAAAAAATTCCTTGCTCCAACTTTGCAAGAAAAAAATAATTTTGCCCTGGTCCGGGGCTAAAAAAATAAATCTTGCTCCGACAAAAAACCCAAGCCCCCCCCCCCCCCCCCCCCCCCCCTGAATATCAAATGAACCGTGCCTTAGCTTTGGATCCAACCTGATAAAATTTAAGATCGGCAATAGACTCTGCCTTCCAAACACGGAAAAAAATTGAGAAATTCCTTGACATCACAATGCAAATTCGATGTTTGACTTGTTTGTCCGAGGTAAACATTGTGTCGTCACAACCTTTTTTCCCCGCAATCGATAGGCTCAATACGCATGATCACAAATACAGCGTGTACGTTCTGATTTTTGATTTAGTCTCCTACCTAAACCATTGTTAAAAAACTTGGGCACCTTTTCTGCCCAAGTAAATTGATAAGACGTCATAACAATGAAGAACAATCTAAGAGTGCGCGAGAACATTTGTATAGTCTTGGTCAGAAGTATTTGCGGACTCGCATATTATAGCAGATTGAAATATTTCTTCCAGAGGGAAAGGATGATAACAAAAATACTCAAATTTTCGGACCGATTGGCCTTTATCAAGTGTAAAAAACGACAATGATCGCCAGAGAAGGATGGATTTTACTTAGAATTGTTATAGATCCAGGGTTTTTTTTTCCCTTGTTTTGGGGCCGAATTTCAGCCCCTTCCCAATGCCAAATTTCCTCTGTTTTTCCCAAAAAATCACCCTGAAATTCCCAAACAGGAATAATGAAAAAATCACCTGAGAAAATAAGACCAAAATCCTGGAAGTCAGCACAAAATGTCCTATTTCTAAGTGCATTTTTTAAAGTTTTTTATTCATCCCATGTTCAGTTCAAGCAAATCAAAGGATTATTAGTGTTAATAAATGATACTTTAAGGTTATACTTTGGTGAGAATTTATACAAAAATTTTCCCAATTTTAGCAAAAAGTCGCAAATTTTCCCAAATGGGACAGGCACAGGCACCTTCCCCAAAATAAAAAAAAAAAACCCTGAGATCGTCGTTTTTTACACTTGATAATGGCCAAGGGGCCGAAAATTTGAGTGTTTGTGTTTTCATTTGTTCCGTATTATAGTTTCTGTTCGCTAAACTTGCGCCGTGGGCCGAATTGTCCATGACCGAAATGTCTGAAATCTGCAGCGCCGACCAATGCGTCTCGTTTATTTGCTCTCACACACAGTAGAACCAATAGTTTCAATGTTTAACATCACAAATACGATCTCTAAGAACTGGGGAAGAAAAATCGAGTTATTATTTACAAAGGGAACACAAAGAAAGTATCATTCTAGGAACTTACGCCAGGCATGCTTCTTCTTTGTTGTTCGACGCGCCGAGAAAGACCGGATTAAATGTCACGTGACATGGCTTGGTATAAAAATACGGTAAAACGGTTTAATTTGTAAGCGGAATTTTCTACGTTAATTTTTAGAATATGTATAAAGTTTATAGCAAAAACAAATAGAAAAAGCACACATAGTAAATAATTTATATCTTCTTTTTTATGTCTGATGTTTGTTGGAAGTGCCGTTACATTTATATGCTGCAATGCATCACGCCATGTACTGTTCATCTAGAATTGTAATCCGCGAGTTCACTTATCCTTTATACAGATACAGAAGCTTTATTTAGTGTCGAACATTTGTAACATTACACCGTAAGCTCTGAAGAGCTTGTATTTCGACAAACATAGTAAAACAACAAAGCAACAGTTTAATATTACAGACATGCACCTGAAAATAAAAGTACACAATGACATAAAGCTAAAGCACATGCAAGACAGATAAGACAAAAAGACGAAAACACTAAAAGCACAAAGCTTATCACATACATTATCATACAGCACATATAAACATAAAACATACAACGCAATATAAAAATTAAAAGCTATCATATGCATGTTTAGTAACTGGAGTAAATGCCGGAACCTGCCCATGCAGTGTATATGGGCCACGACATATAGTGAGCGGCGTGCAACATGAACTCCCTATTCAAAGCTTAAATCATGCAGCACATAAAATAAGCATAAAGCACATATAAACTAAGAACACATAGAAATGAAAACATAAAGCAGAGCAAAAATAACACAAGTAGCATAACTTTCATGAGAGTCTGTGACACAATATTTGTATTAACCGAGTGAAAAAATTAACTTGAAGAGTAATCATTTTTTGCATACTGCACAAGTACATAGAGATCCATCCCACATCTGGAGCAGGCTGACAAAGGACCTGTACGATTCAGCTCGACGCATGTCGTTTGGCAGACTGTTCCAGATGCGTGACGCCTCATACCGAAAAGATTTAAAGCCGTACCTCGTTGTGTTAGGTTGAGGTATGCATGATTGATTTTCCCTCCTGGAATTAAACACATTTTGTTTAAAAGAAAGTATATCATGTAAGTTTGAGGGAGTTTGTTTGTATAAAATCCTATACGTCTCCTTCGCTATAATTTGGATTCTGTTTACATGAAGTAATTTGGAGTTGGTTTGTTGTAAAAGTATATCCATTGGTGAATCATAGTCATCCAAAACAAAACGCAACCCCCTTTCTTGGATTCTTTCCATTTTAGCTGCGCTGTGTTTGCTGCAAAAATGCCAAACAACCGGACAGTAATTAAAATTGGAAAGAATAAAAGAATTATAAATAATAGAACGGCATTCTTTGGTTAAAATCTCCCTATTCTCTTGAGGACAGCTAAATGTCTAGATGCTTTTTTACATATGTCGTTGACATGGTCATCAAACTTGAGCAAGTGATCAATGTTGACACCTAGCAAGGTCACATTTTGTTCGCATTTGATGTCCGTGCCAGAGACAGTGAAGGATGATATATTATTATTAGCTTTCTGCCCCACACAAATTGCCTGAAATTTATCTGGGTTGGCCTTCATCGAATTTATGTCAAACCAATTTATAAGAGTTTCGCTAGATCTCTTTCTAAAACATTTTTTTTTAAACAGAGCAATCAGAGAGTGTGTAAGATAGCGTATTATCGTCTGCATAATTGTATAAAACTGAGTTGTGTACAAAATAAAAAAAAAAATGTCGTTTATGAACATATTAAACATAAGGGGCCCAGGATGGATCCCTGGGGCACCCCTTTACGAAGATCCTCCCAGTCACTGGTGTGGGGTCCTATTTTTATGCGCTGCTGCCGATTCCCAAGGTAACTTCCAAGGAGCTCCACTGCCCTCCCCGAAAGACCACATGCCTCCAATTTAGCAAGCAGAAGTCTATGGGGGAAGACAGTCAAACGCCTTGGACAAGTCCATTAGAATGGCAGCAACACATTTATGCTGATCAAGGGCCAGCTTCCAGTCCTCGACCAACCGAAGGAGCGTCGTCTTCAACCGAAGCCCCTTCTGAAAGCCGACAGGAAAGGACTTAAAATATTCTCAAAGAAAGAACTAAGCTGATCGTGAATAGCACGCTCATATTATTTGGAAATAGTTGGTAAGATGCTAACAGGTCTATAGTTTTGCTTATCTAGTGGGTATTTTTTCATAAAGATTGGAATAATTTGAGCCTGTTTAAGATTATGGGGAAATATGCTACTTGCAAAGCTAAAATTTATGAGGTCAGAAATGGGTTGAGCAATAGAGTTCGCGCAAGATTTGAGTATCTTTGCAGACAGCCCATCTACCCCTGTAGCCTTTTTTGTCTGTAGTTTAGATATATATTTTTAAACATTTTCAGACAATACTGGTTTAAAATCAAAAGGTTCTGTGGATTGGTAATTTATCCCAATTTTTAGGGATCCCTCCGAATTCTCCATAAAAAAGAGGATACACATAGGTACATGTAGCCAAATTCGATCAATTTCGGTTTATCGTTTCTTCAACGCATTCTAAAATTTCTGTTATCAAAATTTCTTGAAATTTCTAAAACGTGGGTCCTGTAGCATCATATCCCACCCATCCTGCTACGTCTTTCGGTACGCTTTTTCGACATAGTGACTTTCATACTTTTTTGGCATACTACATTGTTTAGATATGAGGATCACTGACGAGGGTTAAGTACCCGAAACGTGCATGTCTGGTCCATGTTGCCAATTTATCTCTTCTCAAATGATGCTATTCAATTTGAAGCCGTTTATATTTATATCACTTGGTGAGTGTCACTGCTGGTGGACCAGGAGTCCCCGAGGGCACATGTAGCCAAGTTCGATCAATTTCGGTTGATCGTTTCTTCAACGCATTCTAAAATTTCTGTTATCAAAATTTCTTGAAATTTCTAAAACGTGGGTCCTGTAGCATCATATCCCACCCATCCGGCTGCTACGTCTTTCGGTACGCTTTTTCGACATAGTGACTTTCATTCTTTTTTGGCATATTACATTGTGTAGATATGAGGATCACTGACGAGGGTTAAGTACCAGAAACGTGCATGTCTGGTCCATGTTGCCAATTCATCTGTTCTTAAATGATGCTATTCAATTTGAGGCCGTTTACATACTTGCATGGTAGCTGTATAGTGCCATTAGTGGAGTTTGGATCACAAATCACCTCAGTGTAGGTTATAGTTTGCATCCCTGATATTGCTGAGTAATCGACAAACTCCCAGGTCGAGCACCCTTTTGAAAGGTTAAAGATTACGGTAACCGATCGCTGGTAGAAGTTTGAAGTTACAATCGATTAATCGCGGAATAACCTGGACTGGTCTTCCGAGCTTGTGTTTACATGTTGTCCTCACCATGCCGACTTTAGATAAATCTTGTCTTGTCTTGTCTTAGACGGGAATAACCAGTCGACTATGCATGGCGGCGATAACCGAAAACTTCATGATTGATAAAAGCTTATTACAAAATGAGTACCCCTCATGCTTGTAAGGATTGCATCATAACAATAATAAGACAATTATCCAAGTCTGGTCCTTTAAAATTGGGGGAATTTTTGAACATCATATTCATCCTCTTCCAAAGTATTAGGAATAATTAAACCACCAGGCTTATACATGTTTATTGATTCTACCAAAGCGGACATCATAATTGGTACTGAGACATGGCTAGGTAGTGACTTTTACTCTGCAGAAGTATATCATAACAACTTCCAAGTTTATAGACGCGACAGAAGAGATGACAAACATGGCGGAGTGCTTATCGTAACAAGAGAACCATGAGCAACGATTGTGAGTGTGAAGGTGAAACTGAATCATGCAGGGAAGGTCGGCACTCGTAGCAGCTGCGTGCATACCTCCAAACAGGACAGATTACACATACACGCAGGCCCTCGTCTGTGATATCACGGCCACACGTAATGAACAAAAAGGATCCCGGACCTTAAGGAAAGGCTATAGTAATCGGATTTTTGAATTTTCAAAATTTACTGAAATAATCATATAAATTGTTTGATCTATGTCTGAACAATAACTTTCATATTGATTTCTGCTAGGATATAACCCTAAGCGCGTGCAAAATTTACTAAAATACACCCACCCTTCGTGAGCTTTGGTTGAACAGTGCACAAAAAAATCAGGTTGTTATGATAAATTTCACCTTAATTAGGTATGAGCGCAAAATAGAATGGCTAATTCAGACAAACTAGTGAAAGATAGATATACAACAAATTCTCCTTCAAAAGGAATTAGCCATTCTTTTTTGCGCTCATGTTGAAATTAGAGAAAATCAGAGAAAAAAATACAGTGCAGAAAGTACGAATTAGCATGTAAAACGCCTTTTACATATATCGATCTATATATCTGCATTGATTTTTACCTGAGCGAGGGCGGTTTATCCGGATATTTCGGCTACCCCTCTTAACTGTATAGACGTTACATAAATTGTGAAGAGATTACAAACGAAATTTTCATAATTATTCTTACTCATAAAATGTTAAATTTTCTTCTGGTGTAAAAAGGGACACTAAATCTTTATAATCAATCGATATATAGATGATCCAAAAAGGGGCCTTAAGGTCCGAGATCCTTTGCATATATATTCCTACTAAGAGGAGACACTTTAATCCTCCAGACATAGAGTGTTCCAAGACAGGAGCAAATGTTGGTCACAACTTAAGTGTACAGGTTAATGGTGAATACCGAAATATGCAATGTGACTTAACCTTGGAGCAAGTGATCTCTTTTCGAAACAGCTCAACATGAATAAACATCAAAGAAATACCTAACAGTTATTCAGTCTCAAAGTCGAGAAGGCAAGGCCAAATCGTGAAAATTCCCATCGGAAATGAGAAGAGCCCATGATGAATTTATAGAACAGAATGAATGTGATGAATTGCAGAACAACGGCAAGCGTTTCTGGTCATATCTGCAAAGTAAGCGACAGGGTTCTCAAGGAGTGGCTCCACTTTGGAAGTCGGGTGAATTTCTCAACAATGACATTGAGTTAAAGGCAGACATACTGAATCAACAATTTCATTTAGTCTATACAATCGAGGACATCACAAAAATGCCGGTCAAAGGGCCCAGTCCATACCCAGACATTCCAGAGATCCATGTAGCTACTGCAGGAGTCCTGAAGATTCTGAAGAACACAAATCCACGTAAAGCAACAGGGCCAGATGGGATCCTTGCAATAATACTTCAGGAATACCGGTATTCAGCGATTATAGCACCAGCTCTGACAAAGGTATTCAAGATATCAGTAGAATCAGGAACCATACTAGATGACTGACCAGAGGTCACGAAATCGGAACTGCTTTCTGTTCTGTCCAGTCAAAATGCCGATACAGCCAGCCGTTGCCGAAGGACTTGACAGCCCTTGGGGGATGGGAGAAGCAGTGGCAAATGACGTTCCACCCAGTGAAGTGTGTAGCAAAACAAGTGGCATCTAAGCGCAGAGTCATTAGGTCATCATTGCAGATTACACCTTACACAACCATCATCTTGAGGTAGTAGATTCGAGTAAATACCCGGGTAAAACCACCAGCAATACACTAAAGTGGGATATTCACATAGATAACATCACTGCCAAAGCGAACAGAACACCTGGTTTCTTCAAAAGACATATTAGGGCCCGGATGCATCTTACAACAGCACGAGCCAGAGCATATAAGACCACTGTGCGACCAACACTGGAATATTCTGCTTCAATATGGGATCCTCACTCCATCAGACATGTTACCTAGCTAAAAATTACAACGCAGGGCAGCCCGATTTGCTACCAGGAAATATCGGGACCGACAACCAGGTAGTATTACAAGCATTGTCAACGCTTTAGGATGGGAATGATTACATGTACAAGTCCGGAGAGTTAAGATCCGTCTCATGTTGCTATTTATTATCCAAAAAAATCTGGTAGAAATTCCAGTCGACTTTACTGCCTCGTGCAGTCTGAGAGCAGAACAAGAGGTCAGTACACCTTCCGCACACCAACGACTAGGAAGAATGAATACTGATTCCCCCTTTTCCCTCGCACTATTAGAGACGTGAACAAGCCATCGGCAGTAACATCAACCAATTATAACGCACAGCACTTGGTGACTTACCAATAGCCCAGTTCTGTAATGGATGATGTATGTGGCACCAGATGTTAACGTAAATTAACTGTTTAACTACCCAGAGTTTTTTTTTGTCTCGATTTGACGCATGGAGTATAGCGCTCAACAATGTTTACGTTTTTTATTCCAGTTCCTTTGCCTTAGTATTGGTTTTATCCTGGTTTTGTATGCCCTTGGTTTGATGATTTTTCGATAAACGATTTTGGATTTCTTGATTAGGGATATGTTTTTCATACTTGACACTCTCCCAACTGGAAGAAAAAGAGTCCTCTTTATATCAAAGAGACTACATTTTTGTACATTGATCTAGAGAGGAAACCTTAAAACTAAAAGCAATTATACCGGAGGGAATAACGTTCTTTAATATTTAAATGTAGCATAGTCGGACTTAAAATTCGTCGCCCAAACAAAAAATAATCTATTAGTCGCATCGCCTAGGTTTTAGGGATCAATAACCGATTGCTCACATCGTCTATGGTTTAGCGATCGATTGTTCGCATCGCCTAGGGTTAAGTTATCAATAATCGATCGTTCGCATCGCCTAGTGTTTAGCCATCGATCATCAGCAGATCTTTTGATTGTTTCCCGTATCAAGGGTTACTCTTTAAAGCACAAGTACTTATCCTCATTTCCAATTGGGTCCTTTTGAACAATTGAAAAACAAACGTTAGCAATTTAACATAAAGATGCACTGTCAAGAAGGAATTAAATTTTACGAGTACATACGGATATATTGATCAATTCAATGTCGTGTTCTCAGTAGCTTAATTTTTCGGATTACCTTCTTATCAGTGTGAACTACTGTAGAGGTGAAAGAGATATTAGTAAAACGCAAGATCGCAACTACAGCTTGTCCGTTTTATTTGAATTTAGTCACCTACCTTCCCCCATTGTTCAAAACTTTGGGGCACCTTTCTGTCCAAGTAAATTGATGACGTCAAGACAATCGAGAACAAATATAGTGCGCGAAAATATCCGTACAACCAAGCTTCGATAGAAGTTCATGTATTTGATCCATTGATATACGCTCCTCTGCAGACCCCTTTATTGACGACAGTAGTGACACAAATACTTCATTATATACTAGTAACAAACGTGACAACAATTTTTGGACGATAAGTACTATAAATATATAAAACAACATATAACATCTCGTTGTCCACAATACTGGTGGATATTTTAGCTTAGAACACAAAATTTGACACGTTCACTAGTTTTGGCCTTTGCTGTATGATTTTTAAAAGTGATGGGTGTTTTAAGCAAGCAGGAGTGGTTTACTCTTTCAATCACCTGATTTCATCATCAGTGGGAATTGGCTTTTGCTTTTTGCACGGTACCAAACTTTACAAACAAATATAATGTTAAACGTCTTCAAATTCAATAGCATCATTTAAGAACAGATAAATTTGCAGCGTGGACCAGACATGCACGTTTCGGGTACTGAACCCTCGTCAGTTATCCTCAATCTAAACAATATGATATGGCCAGAGATTGTGAAAATTATTATGTTCAAAATGTACCAAAAGACGTAGCAGGATGGATGGGACCCACGTTTTAGAAATTTCAAGAAATTTGGTAACATAAATTTTCGAATGCATTAAAGAGACAGACGATCAAACGAAATTGATCGAACTTGGCTACATGTGCCCTCGGGGACTCCTGGTCTACCAGCAGTGACACTCACCAAGTAGTACAAATGTTAAACGTCTTCAAATTCAATAGCATCATTTAAGAACAGATAAATTTCAGCATGGACCTGACATGAACATTTCGAGTACCTCGTCAGTGATCCTCAATCTTAACAATGTAATATGGCAAAAGAGTGTGAAGTTATTATGTTAAAAATGTTACGAAATACGTTGCAGGATGGATGAGATATGATGCTATAGGACCTACTAATGTTTGTATAACAATAGAAAGTTCCCTAGCTATCGGCCATAAAATGTTTGTCATCAGGGGGCACAAATCCTTCGAAGAACAGGTCAAATATAACATAACTCAAATAACCTATGAAGCTATCTAACACAAATATTTTCTATATGTGCCATGGCATACCCGGTCTTTGATACTTTGCAACATCTCTGCAAAAAAAGGAAATCCATGTTGTGGGAAGAAAGGAATGTACTGTGAACTTGACCTATATATGGTCTTGGCTCGAGCTCATGATACACATCAGGGTTCTATGAAACTTTCCTGTATAATATCCCTTAAACTTACAAAGAAGGGGGAGTTATGGCCCAGCAAATGTGTAGATTGATTTGGTTGCATTCTTTCGTAAGATTCAACTTTTGCGGTTTCTTAATTATTTCACATTGTTTTAAAATACGAGCTTCACACTCTCAGATCAAATCTTTGTAAGACATAAAATATTTAAGAGGTCTATAAGAGAAAGGAGGGGATCTCCAACAAAACTAGGTTGCAACACCAACTGTAAAACCCCAAAACACTCACTGCAAAAACACAAAGGAGACACGCACAGAATATGGTACAATGAACGCCAAATCTAATAGATACATCAAACATAAATGACTACACATACACAAACGAGATCAATGGACAATCAGCAGCTGACGGTGTAGTTATACTGGATTACCTACGCACAACCCTCCCACTGTTCCGATTACCCAGAGGTCTCGAAGAACGTACAATTGTGCTAAACGTCTTCAAATTCAATAACATCATTTCTGAGCAGATAAATTTGCAGCATGGTCCAAACATGCACGTTTCGGTTACTTAGTCCTTGTCAATGATCCTAAAAATCAACCTCCTCACAGTTAGATGACCACACACAAACAAGACTGCAAAACTCATTACACGCGCTAATAACGAAGAGTTTGTGTTTTAGAAGTAGAAGAATTCTTTTCCGGTTGACAATATGTCGTCCCTACCCGTTGAAGTCCAGGAAAATTTGGAGCCGCGCACTCTCTGTAATGTAAATGTAAAAGTCTAACTTCAAAAAATTAAAGAGGGCGCTACTGAAATTATTTTTGGTGGCTCCGCTGAAAGCATCACTGATTAGAATTTAATATTCGAAACACGTGTCTGGTGCATGGAAATTGGTTTGGAATTTCCTTCAAGAAGGTATAGAGTTGGAACCCTTCGACATAATATCCCTATAACTGACCTACTTAAAATTAATAATTAAAAATTATAGGCTTGTTCCTATCTTTTGAATTGTCAGTGGTATATTGCTATAGACTTTTATGTATTTCAAATGTGCATTCCTTATGAGAGGGTACCAAAATATCTGACCTCGTAACCTTGAACTTGGGCTTTGACATGACCTTGAACTGTCGCGAAGCCCCAGAATCTAATTTGATTTGAAATGTTCCATTGGTACTTCAAAGTACCTGGATGATATTCTTACTATCGACAATCCTGTCTAAGAATAGTATAAATACGTATGTTATTTATCCACAAGAATTGACTCTAAACATGCAAACGTTACAAACATAGAAACACCATTTTTGGACCTAAATCAAAAAAGTGTAATAGTCATTATTTCCGGTTACCAATTATCCAACAGAGAAACTTCTGAGATCAGATATATATCTATTGATACTTGAATCATTTTATGAATTCATTAACATAAATATTTTGATTTATGGTATTTTTGTATATACTAGTATATGTGATCTATGTGAAGGAAGTAAAAAAAAATAACTTATTTTTTTTTACAACGTTTAACAAAATAATTCCACAACTTATATAAATGTCTCACGTTGGCTCAGATGTTGGCGTGAGGGGGTCCAAGGAGCAGGAGGAAACCGGAGTACCTGGATATAAACCCCCTCAGAGGCCTAGGTGGGGGACCACCTACCCGGGACCACCTACCCTCCCACATAAGATCCTTTGCCGAATCTGAGATTCGATCCCGGGACCTTAGAGGTGAGAAGCGAGCGCGCTACCCGCAAGTCCCTATAGATTATACATGTATTGCTGAGTTAGTTATAGAGAATTAGTTCTTTTGGTATGCAACACACAACATAAAAGCATTTGATACGATAAATGCACTTTTAAAATTGCTGTGTGTTACATACCCGTTACAAAAAATATCACGCCTAGTACTAATTTCAGTCAATGACGTCGCAGTATGACGGTCACGTGGCGTCCTACCTTGACGCTGAGGTAGGTCACTCAATTTTCAAACATCAAAAATTACAAATAAAACGTTACAAAATAGTTCTCGGCGTGATAAACTCATTATAGGGTAGGTTCCTGTCATACTTCCAACTCAAAGTAGGTGTGTAAATATCCATAAATTTACACACAATTTACACAATTTTCTCCTTTGAGTAGATAAAGATTGCATGGTCCCTTCTATTCAGAATAATGGAAGGAAGCAAATGTCACTACTCAAAAAGGGACATAAAACTCATGATGTGAACAAAGTTTTACAGACCAATAAACGGCTCATAAATAAGTATACCGGTATACTTGTATGTAAAATCATGGTATGACAAATATGGACAACAACCATATCCCAATACACAGTACAAAAACGATAATTCAGAAAATCATAAACCGAAGGCATACAAAATCAGGACAAAACAAGAACCAAAGCAAACAAAGAAAAACATCCTCCATATGAAAAGAAGCGAACTCCCAAAATGGGAGTGAGATCAGGTGCCCATATTCTAGTACCATAAATTATATACAGATAACATCATCGTAGATCAAAATGATCATCTTGGTATCCTAACCGAAAGAAAAAAAAATTATTTTCGGTCTAAGAGGTCATGTGAGACACAGTTCATAATTACAATACCGGAGCTATAGCTAGGAGTTTGTCAGGAGTGGACCAAGTGGACATCATATTACTGGACTTTCGACAAAGAGCCACACAGGAGACTTCTTCATATTTTTTCGTATTATGGAGTAAGAGGACATACCATCAAATGGATGCAGGACTTTCTTGCCTGTAGGACCCAGCAAGTCATATTATAGAAGGGAGTAAGTCATCATCAGCAGATGTCCTTTCTGGGGTTCCTCAAAGAACGGTTCTCGGGCCCCTCTTCTTCCTTATCTTCATCAATTGCATCCCAGATTGCACGAGATCCGATATACGATTCTTTGCAGACGACTCCCTTCCCTATCGGCGTGTTGCATCTCGCCATGACACGAACACACTGCAGAAGATCTCGCGGCATTAGAGAAATCGGAAAGAGATTTGCAGATGTCTTTCAACCCTGAGAAATGCACACTTATACACGTGAGTAGTGAAAAGAACCCACTAGTAACACCATACCAACTCCATGAGCACATCTTGAAGAGAGACAGAGCTAGCAAGTACCTGGGCATTATCATCAGTAAGGTCTTGAAGTGAAATAGTCACATTAATAACATCACCACGAAGGCTAGTAAGTCCCTGAGATTCTCAAGACGGAACATGCACAAAAGTAAACCACATAAGGAAATGTCCTACAAAGCTATAGGAAGACTTACCTTAGAATACGCAGCAACGGTATGGGATCCTCACACTACTCAGCACATCAATTTCATCGAGATGGTGCAACAGAGAGCTGCTAGATTTATTATCAAGACTATCACTCTGGAGCTATTACAACCAAGACAATCAGTGGGATAACCTACAAGCCAGAAGATCAAATGCTAGACTTACCATTTTGCGTAAATTACAAAGAAACTTTTAGGTCAAGGTTTTCGATTTCACAAACTAATAAAAACTTTATGGAAATTTTACCGAAATTATGTTCAACTTCTTTCGACCCATACAAGCAAAAGCCAGAGTATATTACATATTGGGTATTTCACAACCTGCAATCAATGATGACATAATTAACAAAATAAGATGGATCAAAGGTAGACAGAATTACCATCGAAATTGCATTAGAATCATCAAATGCCTTTTAAATCGTGGATATGACCCTTCTGTCACAAGATGGACACTTGGCTTGGTACTGGACCAATCTACAGCCTTGTACCAGCGTATTCTTAAGAATTGCACTCTGACTGACTGTGAAGACAGGACTCCATGACGGGCCCTGTCCATACCTCTTTAGAGAAGACAGTTCTGACCACCTGTCCTCTCTGAATCTCAATCGGACTCCTCGAGTGTTCAGACGCATGAGCTCGCTACAGCCGGCAGAGCAGAGAATGTATTTCGTATGCTTTCTGTTTATTATATCCATTTACAAATCCATCTGTGTATTTCTTGGGTCCCTGTGTCATGCTGTCTGTTTGTATGTTCATCTTACAGTGAAGAGGTTGTTTTACACCATAATTGTGCGTTCTTTGATACCTCTTGGTAAACGAAAAAGTGGGAGAGTTGTGCGCACGTAATCCGGATATCCACACCGTCTGCTACTTGCGTGACACATGGTCGTCCAAAGTCGGCACCGGTTGCCCATTGGTCTCGTTGGTTTATGTGTAGTCCTTTGTGTTTGCTTGATGTTTTTGTGTTCATTGTTGGTGTTCCTTGTCCCTTTTAGCGTCTCTTTATGTGCGTGTCTGCTCTGTGTTATTCAGGGAACGCGATTGACAAAATGAAATCAAGGAATTTTGAAGCAAATACGATATCTGCATACGACTTTTCTAATATGTACACCACGCTCCCTCACGACAAAATAAATGATCGACTGTACAAACTCATTAAATGTTGTTTTGATCGAGAGGGGAAAACTTATATTTGTACATCTGAATCGAAGGGTTTCTTTTCCGCCACAGATTACAAATCATACAAATCATGGACATGTGGTAACCTGTGTATTGCCTTGTCCTTCCTTGTGGACAATGTATATATATATAAGATTTGGTGAGAAACTCTACAAGCAGGTTGTAGGGATTCCAATGGGTACTAATTGTGCACCTCTTGCTGCAGATTTAATTTTATACACGTATGAAAAGGAATTTATCCAAAATCTTCAGAAGCAAAGAAAAAATGATGATGTGAAATGTTTCATTGGTACTTCTAGGTACGTACCTGGATGATATTCTTACTATCGACAATCCTGTTTTTGAAAAGTATAAAAATGTTATTTATCCACAAGAATTGATTCTAAACAAGGCAAACGTTTAAAAAAACCCCACCATTTTTGGACCTAAATATCAAAATTGTTAATGGAGAGATCCATACAAGTGTGTATGACAAAAGAGATGATTTTGGATTTAACATAGTAAATTTCCCCTGGCTTGACGGTGATGTTCCTTGATTACCGTCCTGTGGTATCTATATTTCACAGCTCATCCGGTATGCTAGAGCATGTACTGATGTGTTGGATTTTCATAGTAGAAATTTACCAAGAAACGTTAAGGACAAGGATTTCGCTTTCACAAACTAGTAAAGACTTTCTGGAAATTTTACAAAAATTATTGTCAACTTCCTCTGAAATTCGGACCAATACAGGCAACAGAGTATATTACTTTGGGTATTTCATAGCCTGCATTTTATGGTGACATTATTAACAAGATAAGAAGGATCAAAGATAGACAACATCACTATCGAAAATGCGTCAGAATCATCAAACGCCTTTTATACCGTGGATATGATCCTAATGTCACCAAACGGACACTAGGGTTGGTACTTGACCAATCCACAGTCTTGTACAAGTGCATTCTTAAAACTTGCACTCTGACTGACTGTGACGACGGGACTCCATGACGGGCCCTGTCCAATCCTCTTTAGAGAAGACAAGGCCGCGACCACCTGTCCTCTCTGGATGTCAGTCGGACTCCTCGGGTGATAACATGCATGAGCTCGCGGAGGCAGAGCACGGATTGTTTTACGTACGCCCTCTTTTTATATCCATTTACATATTAATCTGTGTTGCTTGGGCCCCTGTGTTTTGCGGTCTTGTTTGTATGTCGTCATCTGACAGTGAGGAGGTTGTTTTACACCACAATTGTACGTTCTTCGAGACCTCTGGGTAATGGGAAAACTGGGAGGGTTGTGCGCACATAATCCAGGATAATCACACCTTGTGCTATTTCCTTGGCAGATGGCCGTCCAAAGTCGGCACCGGTTGCCCGTTGGTCTCGTTGGTCTCGTTGGTTTATGTATAGTCCTTTGTGTTTGATGTTTCTGTGTTGTCCGTTGACGTTCCTTGTCCCATATGCGTCTCTTTCTGTGCTTGTCTGCTTTGTGTTTTTGCATTGGGTGTTTTGGGGTTTTGCTGTGGGTGCTTCAGCCTGGTGTTGTTGGAGATCCCCTCCTTTGTATTACATTGGGTGTTTTGGGTTTTGTTGTGGGTGCTGCAACCTGGCGTTGTTGATCCCCTCTTTTGTTCAACCGCGATGTTCAAGATCTTCCATGGGAAAGTTGCAATACCAGCCACAAAATATGTCACAGTAGTCTAGGTGCCATTCACGAAACCCAAAAATTTGTTACGCACAAAATGTTTTTGGATGAAAGTGTTGTCAATACCCTCTTATTTGATAATCCGGCTGATGCCACTCTGGCATCCTTGGGCATTTCGAAATTTTGGGGTAAAATGGAATTTTTCGAAGAAAAACCGTTGAAAATAGGAAAAATTCAATTACTTTTTCCATGCTGCAGCTAGATCAACAAAATTGGTAACAAAAGAACGACAATTTTATTGTCTTTAAGTCTCAAGCTCAATTTACCAATTTACTTGTCCATAAAATGGGGAAAACTATGGATTTTCGATGAAAAATCGTTGAAAATTGGGAAAACACCATATCTTTTTTTATTCTGTAGCTAAATAAACAATTTTGGTACCAAACGCACAATAAATTTATTGCCTTTCATTTTAATTAATACAGAAGTCAGATTTGCAATTTGCTGGTACGAAAAATTGGGAAAAACAACTACTCTTTGATGAAAAATCGCTGAAAATTTGAAAAATGCAATGACTTTTTCAAACTGTAGTATGAGGTTCTGCAATTATGGTACCAAAATAAAGGTTTTTGTTATTGTCTTTTATTCTGAATACATATTAAGCAACTTGCTCATAAATAAAATGGGAGAAGAACAATGAGGGAGAAAACTTAGATTTTTGAAGGTTTTTTCCATACAAAGTTGGGACTTTGAAAAATGCAAAACGTTTAGAGAAAATCTAGAACAAAGATATGTGTATTCAAGTCAACAGTTTTAAGAAAAAACAATTTACTAGTACACTGAGTCTTGTAAAAGCTTTTGAAAGATGTGGGTGAAATTAGACACATTGTTCAAAAGGAAGCGGCTATACTGTCTATGATACATAACGTGCATGTCTTGTCCACGCTGTTAATTAATCTGCTTTTAGATGATGCTAATGAATTTGAAGACGTTTAACATTTGTACCAATTGGTGAGTGTCACTGCTGGCGGACCAGGAGTCCCCGAGGGCACATGTAGCCAAGTTTGATCAATTTCGGTTGGTCGTTTCTTCAAATCGTAATCCAGGATAACCACACCTTCAGCTATTTCCGTGGCAGATGGCCGTTCTAAGTCGTCACCGGTTGCTCGTTGGTTTATGTGTAGTCCTTTCTGTTTGATGTTTCTGTGTTGTGCGTTGACGTTCCTTGTCCCTTATGCGTCTCTGTTTGTGCTTGTCTGCTTTGTGTTATTTGCATAGGGGGTTTGCTAAGGGTGCTGCAACCTGCTGTTGTTTGAGATCCCCTCCTTTGTCTCAAACGCATTCGAAAATTTCTGTTTGCAAAATTGTCACAAATTTCTGAAACCTGGGTCCTGTAGCATCATATCCTAGTCATCTTGCTACGTCTTATATTTTGGACATAATTATCACACATTATTGGCCATATTTCATTGTTTGGATTGAAGATCAATGACGAGGATTAAATATCCGAAACGTGCATGTCTAGTCCTCGCTGTTAATTAATCTGCTTTTAAATGATGCTAATGAATTTGAAGATGTTTAACATAGATGATTTCTGCCAGGGTTGTGAAGTTGTTTTCAATCATTGAAGTGGATCTTAAAGACCTGTTTAGTGGTGACATTGTTCAATGTAAAAAAGATTACTTCAGTTTTTCAACTTCGAAATATGTTCTTAAAATAAGCTCCAGGTTATCTATTCGACAAGAATGCCTAGGCGCTGGTGATCGATTGATGTATGCAGGGCTCTGGTGTATCAACTGACCATTAAATGGCAGAATTAATACCTTGATTGTTTCTGGTCATATAATTCTAAAAATAACTAAACACTTCAGATGTTCAATGATAAGTGTTCCAGCTATCTACCTTCTTGAAGAAAGTTTTAAACCAATTTTACTGCACCAGACACGTGTTTCGGATAGAAAAATCCTCATCAGTGATGCTTTCAATTAAAGTGACTTCATGACACAGCCAAAATCCTCTCCAGCAGCGCCCCTGGTCATATTTTCTGAACTTGAAATTGCTATTACTTTGCAGAGAGCAAATTTAAATGGTATTCATTGACTCCTACTTACGATCACTATGACATAAAAGATTTAGTCAAGAAAGCTACATCTCATGAAATGAAGTGCAACTGATTGATATGACATGTACTTGCAATCATTTGATCGAGAAAGCAATCCGATTGATTAAGAACTCGCATTCTACACATTATTCTAAAGATGTAAGTATTGCGAACAGATCATGATGATGGATACCATCAACATATGATGGTATAGGAGAGACAAAGGTTGTTCTGTGGGAAATCTTTTGAAGTGGTGTTCCGTGTCAAATTTGAGAGAAGTTAATTCAGTGATTGAAAAGAATCTAGACAGTATATCTGATGTCAGGTCCAGTGTACGATTGAATGAAATGGGCTATAAGAGAAAGGAGGGGATCTCCAACAACACTAGGTTGCAGCACCCACAGCAAAATCCCAAAGCACCCATGCAAAAAAAAAAAACACAGAACAGACACCCACAGAAAGAGACGCAAAAGGGACAAGATCATAGAAACATGAAACATAAAAGACTAAACATTAACCAACGAGACCAATGGATAACGGGTGCCGACTAAGGACGGCCATCTGCCACGTAAATAGCAGACGGTGTGGTTATCCTGGATTACGTGCGCTTATGCGCACGTAATCCAGGATAACCACACCCTCCCACTATTACGATTTCCCAGAGGTCTCGAAGAACGCACAATTATGGTGTAAAAAACCTCCTTACAGAGTTCAAAACTCTTGGATGACCATTACCACCAACTTTATTAATTGAAGAATTTCGATAAAATGTCAAGAAAAACGAAATATTTTTAGCCATGCATAAGGAAACATTCTTAAGATCAAACCTGGATCTGCTGAAAGAACTAAATTTAAAATAAATTTTGAGACCTATTGTGATAATATTTTGCCAATTGCGTCTGAACCTCTATCTGTTATCCTGTTGACTTGTTGTAGTCGCACATGAAATCTGAGCTGTGAAACAAACAGATGTGACAAATTCTGTGCTCAATTTTCTTAAATTCTGTAAATGTTTTGGAGTAGAAAATTGTCAGAGTACGATGCAAAGGAGGCATTTTGATCAACCATGTAAGAGGGGTTCTTTGTTGTTAGAAGTAGTTGCACACAAGAATTATAATTGCATGTTGATGAAAAAACAAGGCAATAAGAAAGGAGGTGATATCCAACAAAACTGGGTTGCAGCACCAATATCAACACATCAAAACACATCAAGTACAAATACAGAGAAGACAAACACAGCAAGAGAAACCAAACGGGCAGGGAACAGCAAACACGACATCAAACATCAAATAAGCAATGTATGAATTATGCAATTAAAATGGAACATTCTTTTCGTGAAATGATGCGTGATGTTGTAAGATGATGCTAGGACATTTATACTATTTGGAATGATATATCTAGAGTAGAATAAAGGGTAATAAGAGAGTGCAAATCTAAAACTATCAATATGCAATCATTTTGATACGAAAATTGTTGTTTTAGAATTCCTTTAAACCGATTTCTTTTACAATTTAAAACCTGTTTTCAGCAAAAACAAAACAAAACAATAAGATTCAATTTGCTTGAGTGGAATTCGGAATTTAAAACAATGAAATCATTTTTCTTGCTGTTGTTCTAACTACAGCATGGAAAAAAAAACATTGCAATATCCCAATTTTCAGCGATTTTTCATTCAAAATTAATTCTTTCCCCCATTTTCGTACTTGCAAATTGCTAATCTGATATTTAAAATGAAAGGCAATACATTTATTGTGCGTTTGGTACCAAAATTGTTATTTTATCTACAGTATGAAAAAAGATATGACATTTTCCCAATTTTCAACGGTTTTTCATCGAAAATCCATAGTTTTCCCCATTTTATGGACGAGTAAATTGATAAAATGAGCTTGGGACTTAAAGGCAATGGCATTGCTGTTCTTTTGATACCAAATCTGTTGTTCTAGCTACAACATGGACAAAGTAATTGTGTATTTCCAATTTTCAACGGTTTTCGTTGAAAAATTACCTTTTTTCCCAAAAATTTCGAAATGCCCAAGGATGCCAGAGTGGCATCAGCCGGATTATCAAAGTAGAGAGTATTAACATCACTTTCATGCAAAAACATTTTGTGCGTAACATTTTTTTGGGTTCACCCCAAAATAGCCATTTGGCAACTAGACTACAGCAGGGGACTCCAGGACCAAGGGAGCTCATCGACTTCGAGAGATTTCTACCAACAAGGACACCTGTAACGTGCAATATGGGTCCTTTCACCTCGTTTTTTTATAGTCAAAGTAACCGTCTATCATCTTTCTTGACGAATACACAAACGATCGGTACCTAGCCCAATATCTAGAGCTTTTCACTGAGCAGAGACAGGCGATCTACTACTTACGTAAAACAAGCAGGGTGCATCCAACACCAATAGCTTACCTTGAGTTCTCATCGGTTACCTTTTATCTATTGCCATTCAATTCGGCATTAAAAATTCATGACCGAAAACTCCGTTCAGCATCGGCTTACTTGGGCCGACATCGGAAATATACATATTTCTTAGTCAAAACAAACCGGAAGTAGTTTATTATACATCTAATACCTTAAAGGCCCCTTTTTGCATATTTTTACTGTTTTACAATTAAGGTTCAAAATTTCTTAAAATTGAACTACTTTGAAGCTCTATCATTTGGTCTATATATAACATAAATGAAAGATATTTTAAAGCGTCCTAAATATTAGGACCTAAAATTTTAAATAAGCTCACTGATAGTGTCTGATATCGTGAAAAAAAGTTTGGTTACCATTACAACATAACTAATTAATTCTAATACATTGATTTCAAAATGCTGTTTATATTTTCCAATTTTTCTTCTCTCTTGATGGGTATATGAAAAGGAAATGGAATTTATTTTATAAAACGGACCAATTCAAGATAAACCTAGTTGTTGCTATGTACACAAGTCACCTTGATAACGGTAACTATAGTATATATTAATATTACTACTTTTGCAACTTCAGAGTTATTTTAAAAAATTTTGCATCATAATAAAAAGATAAAATCGTTGGAATATATCCAACACAAAGAGCTCTTCCAAAAACCGTGAAAAAGTTATTTGGAACATATGTTACCATGGCAACCATTTTTTAAAAAACAAAACAGTCATTTTTAAGCCCAGGAAGTTCAAATTCTATATTAATAAAGATCAAGTAAGCCTCTATCATAATACAAGAAAAAACTTTCATATAACATATGGTTGCTATAGTAATTTGGCAATACAATCTAAAAATAAGCATTTTTTGGGGCTGTTTTCCTCAAAAAACGAAACAGGCTCACACAACTTTTTTTCGTATATGATAAAGCAAAGTCTAAACTTTTATTTCAGATTTAAAAAATTTCAGATTACTTAACTTCGGATGCCCGTTTCCGAGGACTCAAAGTTGGCCTATGCGTAATTTTACACAATAGTTCCCATGACAACGAGCTATTTCCTGAATATATATTTTTTAATCTTTCTTCGTGTTATGAAAGATCTACTTGAATACATTCCTTAATTATCATTCCTTTGAATTTAAATTCAATGACCTTTTAAAAACAGGACTCTAAATATTGTCTTAAATTGCTTTCATCTTTGCGATTCGAGTTCATGTTGCCATAGCAACGATCACAAACTTTGTTCCAATGTGAATGAATGATAATGATAATGTTTTATTTGCATAAACAACTCAAAAATGTAATTAATTAATCATAAAAAAAAAATTACAAAAACACTATTTCGATAGAGTACATGTGTTGTTGCTATGGAAACATGTAGATAAGACCATAAACCAAACATTATTACTTATGACTTATCTTGAAAGAGCAATGATAGGGTACTGATATTTCATCAGTGTTTGTTTTAGATTATGCTGCATTAACGATGTATGTAACTTCAAAAACGCCCAACATGTATTTTTTACAATTTTCATAATCCGTTTCCATGGCAACAGGATGTGATATAAAGAAAAATTTTAACAACTTTTTACTTTTGGGTCAGACCCAACCTTATTTATAAATTTTATCAAAATCTGAGACTTGCCGTGGCATGGGTCATTCATAAAAGTGCGAATGCTTTCAGAGAATACTCCAAGAAGAGCCCAGTTCAGTATCGAAAGGAGAAGAAGAAGAAGATATTTGCCTGAATCTCCCAAAGTCTATCATCAGGCGTCTGCAGGCTTTGCATGAATGACCGATTAGGCACGGGTAAATTTTTTTTTTTCAAGTTGGAGGAAGAAATTAAATAATATCGGCTAATCGGAGCAGGCATTCATGACTACCTCCGAAAAAATGGAGCGGCCGTAAAAAATAGATAAAAAAGTTTCTGCAATTTAGACTATATTTGATCACGTGGTCTCTCCTTGCAGATGCGTGGCGTGGTCTCCGAATAAATTATTAGAGATGCCGGGTGTAAGTGCACGTTCTTACAATCTATGTGTGCTAGATCGTCAAATTAGACGTAGTTTATTTAGGAATCGAACGATCTGTGATATGCATGTTCAAATCGCAATTAACAAGATCCCGATCTGAGAAAAAGAGGGGGGGGGTCTTGGTCATGGCCTGGCCCTGGTCCTCGTGCATGTTCATGATGGAGAATGGATGTTGGATCAATAAGAAAATAGATTAATGTGCATGAAAAATTGAGCTAGAAGAACGACCCTTCTACCATATTCCTACAGTCCTATAGGGTCTTCTACAAGCGTACATGACAACTTTGCATGGTTTGCAAACTGTGCACATCAACTTAAAATATATAGCCACATGACCACAGGCACTTCTATTTAGTGCCCCCTCACACTCTATCATACCCCAGGATCCAAATTTTTTGCACTGACAAGTTTTCATTATCATTATTTTTATTGCTTATTTCTCATTATGTTTCCAACATATCACAATATTCCATGCGGACATCAATGGAAAGCTCAAATATTGTTCCTTAGTTTTACCCACTGATGAGTGATGTTCGTCTCACCCTTATTTCTTCAATTGTTTGCTTTCCTTTTGATCCCTTTGGATATTGTTGTAGTGCTGTCGGACCTGTTGGACAGACATTTTAAGAAATTGTCAAAAAATGTTGGGAGTGCTTCACCAAATGTCTGACTAAATATTTCTGATCGAAAAAGATATTGAAATAATGAAACTTGTAGAATGCACTTTGATGCCACAGAGTTTCAGCAGTGCCTCACTTCAAATAATTTTATGTCCATCGCCTGTTTGTCGTACTTAACTTTGCTGGAACCACAACCTAACGCTTACATTGAATTTTCTTGTGATCACTGTGTATCCTCTATGAAAGCACCACAAGCATGAATTTAGTACTAAAATAACCTTAATCATACTTAAAAAAGAATTATGAAAATAAGGTTTGGACAGAATGTTACTCCAGAGTATTTCAACAACTCTGTTGTTGTTCTAAATCAACCTAAATTTCAGGTATCTGATTCCCAACAAAAATCTGAAATGTGCTTATTTCTATAACTTGTCCAAGTTCACAGATGTCTGGACTCTGGATGCATAAAATTTTTTATCAATTGTCAATATTGAAATATATGTTCTATAGTACCAATTTTATTGTACTAGACACATGTTTCGGATATTTGAATCCTCGTCATTAGTACTTCATGCCAACAAAACATGTGCGTAAGGGAACCAGCATACAAACAGCATACAAAACTAATCAAATTAGACTGAAGCTCCCTGTCAGTATATTGTCCATGTAAACATAAACATCTAGATTGATTCTTAAGTGAGGGTTAGTTTCAATATTATGCTTACGTTACGGTACATTAGTATTAACGATGATGTGTCACGTTTTCTTTCAGTTTGGAGGTGGTTACCAGGGGGGATACGGGGATGAAGGACCGTACAATAAATTCAACAGATATGGAGGTAAGAAAATGATGCACCTATTCCTTCTACAAGTGTAGTCAGTATAACATCTCGGATATACAAATGTACTTTTAAAAGCTGACCATTCCTGTTTCTTCATTCCTATGTGTATATGGGCTTTGTGTATGCATCTGATTTTAAGGATAAAGCAAAATGTGTTTTATTTAATGTTAGACATATTTAGTCATACATCCTAATTCTGATGGCACTGACTCTCTTCAATTATTTCCATTTTCATTTTAATACATGCATAGCCATTAGTGATTTCAATTAGAGTCGGCACCTGGCAAAATGTGACGACCTTGAATGACAAAAATGGCTAGTTCAAATCTTTTTAGACCCTGTACTTGCTTGAATAAAATACTCAAATGATCCATTTGAAAAATTTCTAAATTACTGCCTCGAATAAATGTTATTTAATACTCTTAGCCTTGAGCAAGAGCTAGAGGTGGGACCAGGTGTCCGGGAGGAGTAAGCATCCACTGTTGACTAGCCGCACCCGCTGTCGATGTTCATGCACAAAAATGAAAACAATATATAAAATACATGCACTGTCTGAGGTTATGTTTTTATAGAAAGTGCTATGGCGACCATGTCAGGAAAAATATTCAAAACACTTTCAAACCCCTCTCGGGGAATTTTTTTTACTACTCCGAAACAATAAACATGTCAATTATTTTATAGGTGGTGGAGGAGGAGGGGGAGGTGGAGGTGATAGAAACCAGAGTCGGACAGATTTATCCAATCTAGAGGATCCTGTATACAGAAAGCTTTTCATTGGTGGTCTAAGCTACGAGACAAGTTTAGATACGATGAAAGGCTTCTTTGAACAGTTCGGAGAAATAGAAGATGTAGTAGTCATGAAAGATCCACAATCAAAACGGTATGTCTAATGGTGATAATGGTGCACTTCAGACTCACAGTTATGCTGATAAAGGACTATGTGTTGTTCATGTTGTTTGTTACTATCACATTCAGTACAGTCAGAGTGCTTGCTGCTCCTGAAATGTTCAGAAAAGAAGTTATTGATATTGAAGTTAGAAATTTGTACAGACCTGCCTACTTTTACAATTTTGGCGTAATTTTTACGATTTTTGATCTTCAAATACGCTGTTCGCTTTTGCTGCTAATTTTTACGCCTAAATCATATTTTCAATCAGAATTATTTTTTAGAATATTCAAATCAAATAGATAGACTTGACTATATGAATTTATTGTATAAGCAATTGTTTAAATGAAACGAAATTTGTACAAATGTCAAAGTAGGGAAAGACGATGCTTTTTTTCTCAAAATTACAATCAATTGTTTATATTACGCGTAACATCCCTAAATTACATTTTCTTTAGCAACATTTTACACTTTTTTAAGAAACAGGTAGGCAGGTCTGAATATAGCTTACTAATTATTGTAAAATTGAATATTTCTTCTACTTACATATAAAGCATGCAATTACAATTATTACCTTCAGGTCACGAGGCTTTGGATTCGTAACATACAAAAAATCCCAGAGTGTTCATGATGTACAAACATCCAGACCTCACAAAATCGATGAACGAGAAGTGGAAACCAAACGAGCCATGCCAAGAGATGTAAGTGATTTAATGCCCTTGAAAATTACAATTGTGTTAAGTTGCTACGGATGTTAGAATAATATCCTTTAGCATTTGACTGTCAGTTTGTTTTATAAACACTGTTTTACGTCATACCTTGACCAAAATTGCAAATAGTGGCAAGTAATGTAAACATGGTTATTTTTCGCTGGGAGAAAATTTCGTGATTTTAACATTAGGATGTTGTGCTTGGGGAAAATATTCTGGATGTTTACGTCTCTGCATTTGTAGGAATGCAGCAGGGTTACATTCATGTGTGGGAAATTTTCGCCAAGACTATTGAATCCTGAATTTCGCGAAAATACCACCACATGAAAATTTCAACGTTTACAGTACAGTTTTGTACATTAAGGGTCAACATCAAGGGAAGGTCAAGTCAATCAAATTTTGCCGTTTTACCCATGTCTGCTAAATTAACAGCTTGTTTCACATCTATAGCATTGACATGTCTATTTTTAGAACACAGATCCAAACTGCCACATAAGAACAGAGAAAATGTTTCTTGGAGGTTTAAAAGATTCCACGACGGAAGATGACGTCAGGGATGTTTTTCAGGAATTCGGCCAAATTAAGAAAATCGAAATCATTCGAGACCAAGAGAAGAAATGTCGAGGTTTTGGATTTCTCACCTTTGAAGATTATGATCCTGTCGACTATTGTGTCAGTAAGTATAGCATCACATTTTTTCCTGTCATGGAGAAGCTTATTGTTCTATTATCAAGTTGTGAAACTTAAAGATGTCAACAAAATCACCACAGTTCTTGATCAACGACATTTCATTTCGTGTTAAGGCATTGCTTCCGAATCAAAATATTCTGATTCTCTTGAAAATCAAATTTACCCATTTGGAAACAAGATTTAGATGTCAGTTATGTAAACTGATCCCATCATAAAGACATTAAGGAAATTGCACCATGTATCCATGTATGCGAAATGCATCAGACTGTCAGACCTGTCTTGCAAATTTAACACCTGTTCCATTTATATCCTCAACTATTTCTAACCAAACATCCAATGTAGGAATGCATGTGTCCGATTCATTAAAGTTTTGCATCGACTTACACATGTTACATGCGTTGTTCAAACACAATTTGAAATACAATTTGAAGAATGGTAAGGACTCCATCTTTAAAAAAAATTCCATAAAAATCAAATTATGACGTACATAATTATATTGGCTTCACCCTGTGATTTGCATGTTTATTTCAGTAAGGAAAAACTTTACCGTCAGCGGTAAAAGGATAGAAGTAAAAAAAGCCACGGACAAAAATCAGCAGCAGCAGGATCAACGTCAGATGGGCGGAATGGGAGGTGGACCAGGAATTATGGGACGAGGTCAAGGTGAGAGATTCAAACGTTAACGAATATTTCAATGTGGCCTTCAACACGAGGGAAACATTTAGGCATCACTTTATTCAGTGTCTGTCTGTCCATCTGTCTTGTAGTCATACTTTTATGCATGTATTGGTCTTGTACTTTACATGTGTATACAGTGTACTTTCATCAAACTTGCATGGATGGCCAAGCATGATGAGATGTAGCCTGTAGGTCAAGGTCATGTAACATTTCAGGGTCGAACATGCAGTATGCAAAATGCCTTTTCTTGAACTTGCTAGTTTATGCTACTTTCTATTTGCTTTTAGACTTGGACAGTATGAAGATATAATAATGATCTACAATGTACATGTATGTAAGGCTAAGTTCTATTTTAAGATTTATTTGATCTATTTTTAGGAGGATATGGAAGAGGAAATTATGGTGGAGGAAATTATGAACAAGGTGAGAATTGTCTGCATCAGGCTTGTCATAAACTTACGATTTATTGTGATGTGCTATATGTAGAAAGCAAATTTCCTCCCAATTGAGACTGATAACGTCATCACTACAAATTTGACGTTGTGGAAGTAAGGCAACAGATTATAACATACCACATAACTTGTTTACCTAGTAGACGACATGAGAGGAAACCAATCAAGCACCACCATGAGGGAGGGATGGAGATTTCTCAACCCTCGTGTAAAAATTTTGTTTGTCCATGACTTGGCAAGCCTCGTCATGGACTTGCAAAATTTGTACACTCGGGTTGAGAAATCGCCATCCCTCCCTCATGGTGGTGTAAGATTATATTAATCTCGTATGAGATGATGTTTGATTTTACATGTACATTTTCAGGCGGCTATGGTGGTGGCTACAACCAAGGTGGTAACTATGGTGGCGGCTATGGTGGTGCAGGTGGCGGCTGGGGTAACCAGGGAGGCGGCTATGACGGTGGTTATGGTGGTGGCTACGGTGGTGGTCCAGGTTAGAAAAAGCCATTAAGAGATGTGATTTATGATATCAGTCTAATGTCTAGCACTGTACCAGAATCATTCCTTGATACCTTCATTCTTTGTATATCAAAGTATAAACCATTTGGCATGGATCTGCCCCTGATGATATTGAGATATGCATTTGGTATGAAAGTCTCAGAGACAAATTTTTGCGTTATGAGGTGAATAGTGAAAGTAGCAAAGATTAATTCACAGTGAATGATTCTACAATTTTTTCTAGGTAAATGAAGATATTCTCGATTCTAACAATCCGCGGTGGTTTTTCTCCGATATTTATCAGATTTGTGATATTTTGACGCTTGATTATATCATTATAGGTTCTTTATTTTATGATAGTTTGCCTCCATTTAAGTCATTTCCGATGTTTTTGACAATACACATGTAGATTTACAATTTTGACTTTTTTACTAAAATATGAACTATTATTTGTCTTGTGATTACAACCAATGATTTTAGAGCATGTACTTGATAACTGAATATATTTCAATACAATTGTTCACCCTTTCCTGATTCCAACAATGGAGGTACAAATCTAGATTTATGAATTTGAATTTTTGCACCAAAACATGAACAGTTGTTTGCTTTCTGACATAGGAGGCGGTGGCGGAGGATGGGGACCACAGTTTGGTCAGGGCTACAACGACGGTTATAGCGGGGGCGCCATGAAGCAGGGATATTCACAGAGAGGTCAGAGCCCGTATGGCAGAGGCAAGTGTTATCCTTGTACCATTCTCTACACAGCGTTACATTTCACTAACGGTTACTGCTGTTTTAAACCAAGCCTCGTTATAGAATAAGCCACAAGTCAAGGCTAGGAGTGGGCATTTGTTTATATGTAAGAATGTATGAAGGTTTCTGGGCTGTGGGCAGTTTGTAAAGTAGAGAAAAGTAGGGGAAAATGCTATGTCGGGTAGATACATGTATATGAAGTTTCTCAATAACTTGTTTAGAAAAAGATAAATTTCATATTTTCCACACAAGAATGACATTTAGTAAAGTTTTTTATCGCATAAATGTTCAAGTTAGCATAATAGAAGGTACAAATTGAATAGGATTTTAAGATTAAAGTTATAAAGTTCATGGTTGGTCTGATAAAGTGGTTAAAGAAGGGGGGATGGAGGGGGAGTAGAGATTTTACTAAAATATGTCCAACTCAAGTTGAAATTACATTTGTAAATGCATTATCTGAAGGCAAGCTTGTAAAGAAGGTTGAACATTTCTTCAAATGAAAATTCATGCAGTTATTTAAAATAAGAGAAGAAATTCTATGAATTTGCTAAGAAAATAATTAGCTTACAGACTCACTGTACTGATGTTAGATATTATTTTTAGATTAGTATCAAACTGGTTACCATAGCAACAAAAAATGAAGTAAATATAATGGGCTTGGTTTACTCCAGCTAATTCATGTTCTTTCAACTTTTCTTTGCATTTTGAGTTATACAAATTTCATGAATTGTTCTTAATCAAATTCATTCCAATCAAATCATTTCAAAAGTTCTTTTTACAAACACAAGGCTACGTGGCTAAATCTAAAGCAGATTCAGCTTTTATAATTGACTACCTATATAACTTTTCGGGGATAAAACCCCAAATTTCTAAAACCATTGCATACAAACTTTTGAATGTAGTCTTTTGTTTGTGAAAAATTGACAATTCATTAAAAATCGAAAAAACGCTGAAATGGGTGGTTCAAGTGATGAACTTAAATCTTGCAAAATGTTGTCTTTTCATATTGTAAATTTGTTTGTTTGTGAGTGTGAGCGTGTGTAGCGCAATGTGCATGTTCAGTATACGTAGAAACTTACACTGGATATTAATATCAGTTTTTTATGCCCCTGGAATCAAAGATTCGGGGGCATATAGTTTTTGGCCTGTCTGTCTGTTTGTCTGTTTATCTGTTTGTCTGTCTGTTTGTCCGAAAAACTTTAACATTGGGCATAACTTTTGAATGGTAAGTGATAGGGCTTTCATATTTCACATGTGTATTCCTTGTGACAAGACCTTTCCATTGATACATAAATTTTTGACCTCGTGACCTTGACCTTGACCATTGACCTACTTTTCAAAAACTTTAACATTGGGCATAACTTTTGAATGGTAAGTGATAGGGCTATCATATTTCACATGTGTATTCCTTGTGACAAGACCTTTCCATTGATACCAAAATTTTTGACCTCATGACCTTGACCTTGACCTTTGACCTACTTTTCAAAAACTTTGACATTGGGCATAACTTTTGAATGGTAAGTGATAGGGCTTTCATATTTCACATGTGTATTCTTTGTGACAAGACCTTTCCATTGATACCAAAATTTTTGACCTCATGACCTTGACCTTGACCTTTGACCTACTTTTCAAAAACTTTGACATTGGGCATAACTTTTGAATGGTAAGTGATAGGGCTTTCATATTTCACATGTTTATTCCTTGTGACAAGACCTTTCCATTGATACCAAAATTTTTGACCTCGTGACCTTGACCTTGATATTTGACCTACTTTTCAAAAACTTTAACATTGGGCATAACTTTTGAATGGTAAGTGATAGGGCTTTCATATTTCATATGTGTATTCCTTGTGACAAGACCTTTCCATTGATACCAATATTTTTGACCTCGTGACCTTGACCTTGACCTTTGACCTACTTTTCAAAACTTTAACATTGGAAATAACTTTTGAATGGTAAGTGATAGGGCTTTCATATTTCACATGTGTATTCCTTGTGACAAGACCTTTCCATTGCTACCAAAATTTTTGACCTTGTGACCTTGACCTTGACCTTTGACCTACTTTTCAAAAACTTTAACATTGGGCATAACTTTTGAATGGTAAGTGATGGGTCTTTCATATTTCACGTGTATTCCTTGTGACAAGACCTTTCCATTGATACCAAAATTTTTGACCTCATGACCTTGACCTTTGACCTTTTAACCCAGTGACCTCACATACATGTACTTAACAGAAAATAGTGTTCATACTAACAAAGATGCCACCGGGGGCATTCGTGTTTCACAAACACAGGCTTTATTTCATTCTGACACCTATTAATAGCCATTCTCTGTAACCATTTAAACAATTTCGGCACGCATATTCTCCGATTTTCATGAAATTTCACACATAAGTAGGGACCAATGAAATAAGGAAAATTTGACCCAAAAATTAATTCTAGGTCATCTGGTTACCATGGCAACGACCTTTAAAGTTGAGAAATTGGCAAAATTGAGCTAATTTGAAGCTCTATAATTTGGTCTATATGTGACATCAATGGAAGATTTTTTATGCATCCTAAAGATTAGGACATAAATTTTTAAATAAGCTCACTAGTAGTGTCTGATATTGTAAATAAGGCTGGTTACCATGACAACATAATCAGCTAATTTTGACATATTGATTTCAAAATGCTGTTTGTATTTTCCAATTTTCCTTCTCTCTTGATGGGTATATGATAAAGAAATAGGATTTATTTCATAAAATGAGTCAATTCAAGATAAACCCACTTGTTGCTATGTACATAAGTTACCTTGGCAACGGTAACTATGGTCTTTAATATTATTTTGCAACTTCAGAGTCATTTTTTAAAATTTTGCATCATGATGTACAGATAAAAATTGTTGGGAAATATCCAACACAAAGAGCTCTTTCAAAAACCATGAAAAAGCTATGGGGAACATATGTTACCATGGCAACCATTTTTAAATTATTTTCATAAAACAGTAATTATTCATCCCAGGAAGTTCAAATTCAATAACAATAAAGATCAAGTAAGCCTCTATCAAAATACAATAAAAAAGTTTCAAATAATTAATGGTTGCCATAGTAATTTGGCCATACATTATAAAAATAAGCATTTTTTGTTGTTTTTCAAAGCCTTTTCCTCAAAAAACGAAACAGGCTTACACAACCTTTTTAGCTCACCTCGACGAAGTTGAGATGAGCTTATGCTATAACCCCGGTGTCCGCGTCCCCGTCCCCGTCCGCGTCCGCGTCCGGTTAAAGTTTTTGGGTAACTCAGTATCTGACAAAGTATTGATGCTACAGTAACCAAACTTGCACAAGTGATTCATCTTTGGATGCTGAGGTGAACCCATGCATCAGATGCTGCATCTGATTTACATTTTCCGGTTGAATGACTTTGTCAATGTCTGGTTAAAGTTTTTGGGGTAGCTCAGTATCTGACAAAGTACTGATGCTACAGTAACCAAACTTGCACAAGTGATTCATCTTTGGATGCTTAGGTGACCCCATGCATCGGATGCTGCATCTGACCTACATTTTCCGGTTGAATGACTTTGTCAATGTCTGGTTTAAGTTTTTGGGGTAGCTCAGTATCTGACAAAGTACTGATGCTACAGTAACCAAACATGCACAAGTGATTCATCTTTGGATGCTGAGGTGAACCCATGCATCGGATGCTGCATCTGACCTACATTTTCCGGTTGAATGACTTTGTCAATGTCTGGTTAAAGTTTTTGGGGTAGCTCAGTATCTGACAAAGTACCGATGCTACAGTAACCAAACTTGCACCAGTGATTCATCTTTGGATGCTGAGGTGAACCAATGCATCGGATGCAGCATCTGACCTACATTTTCCGGTTGAATGATTTTACCTTTAAAGGCCAATATTGAGCAAAGTATAAGTGCTACATAAACCAAACTTGCATATTAGATGTATCTTTCATCAAACTTTCAGAAAATGACCTTGACCTACTTTTTCCGCTTGAGTGATTTTGCCTTTAAAGGCTAATATTGTGCAAAGTATAAGTGCTACATGTACCAAACTTGCATATTGGATGTATCTTTGATCAAACTTTCATAAAATGACCTTGACCTACTTTTTCTGCTTGACTGATTTTACCTTTAAAGTCCAATATTGAGCAAAGTATAAGTGCTACATGTACCAAACTTGCATATTGGATGTATCTTTGATCAAACTTTCATAAAATGACCTTGACCTACTTTTTCCGCTTGAGTGATTTTACCTTTAAAGTCCAATATTGAGCAAAGTTTAAGTGCTACATGTACCAAACTTGCATATTGGATGTATCTTTGATCAAACTTTCATAAAATGACCTTGATCTACTTTTTCCGCTTGAGTGATTTTACCTTTAAAGTCCAATATTGAGCAAAGTATAAGTGCTACATGTACCAAACTTGCATATTGGATGTATCTTTGATCAAACTTTCATAAAATGACCTTGACCTACTTTTTCCGCTTGAGTGATTTTGCCTTTAAAGGCTAATATTGAGCAAAGTATAAGTGCTACATGTACCAAACTTGCATATCGGATGTATCTTTGATCAAACTTTCATAAAATGACCTTGACCTACTTTTTTCCACTTGAGCGATTTTTCTTTTAAAGCCAATATACATGTACCTAGAGATATGTTTTAACTGAATTTTGCTGCCGCGAGGTGAGCTTCGTAATCTTTGATTACACTATGTTTTACATATACGATAAAGCAAAGTCTAAACTTTATTTTAGATTTAAAAAAATTCAGATTTCTTAACTTTTGATGCCCGTATCCAAGGACTCAAAGTGGGCCTATGTGCAATTTTAAACAATCGTTCCCATAGCAACGGGCTATTTCCTGAATATTTTTCAAAAATTTTCTTTCGTGTAATTAAAGATCTACTTGAATACACTAATTAATTTTCATCACTTTGAATCAAAATTCAATGATCTAGTAAAAAAAGGACTCTAAATATGGTCCAAAATTGCTTTCATTTTTGCGATTTGAGGTCATGTTGCCATAGCAACGAACAGAAACTTTGTCCCAATGTGAATGCTTATGTTTTTTTTGCATAACAAACTCAAAAATATATGTAATTTATCGTTGAATTTTGAAAAAAATGCCAAAAATACTATTTTGATAGGGTACCTGTGTTGTTGCTATGGAAACATATAGATAAGACCATATACCCAACATTATTATTACTTAACTTGAAAGAGCAATGATAGGGTACTGATAATTCATCAGTGTTTGTTTTAGATTATGCTGCATAAATTATGTATGTGACTTCAAAAACGCCCAAAAATGCATTTTTTCAATATTCAAAGTCCGTTTCCATGGCAACCGGATGTGATATTAAAAACATTTTTGACAAATTTTTACTTTTGGGTCAGACCCAACCTTATGTACAAATTTGTTAAAAATCTGAGACATGCCTTGCCAAGCGTCCTTCATAAAAGTGCAAATGCTTACAGAGAATAGCAATTAAAGGTAGATATCAACATATGTAAATACAGAAACAGTTACATGAAATTAAGTTAAAGAAAAACACATACATGTATTGTGACAACATGTATATTATTACCAGTATGCTGCCTGCAATGCAAGAGCAACTTATAGGAATCGCTTTTCGGCATCCATCTATCTGTTCGTCTGTCTGATAATCACACTTTTAAAACATTAAAATGATTGGATATAGCTTGATTGATACTCAAGGTATTCCATCCAATTTGGAAGGGAAGATCAAGCATGATAAAAGTCCACACTTAATTAAGGTCAAGGTCACCTACCGGTAAAAGGCCAAGGTCAATGTCACATATTTAGGGTAAGACACGCAACAGGCAACATAGATATTCATGTACTCAAACAACTCTCTTTGAAACTTTCAATTATTGAAAATGGTGTTACCAGCATCTGAATCTATGTATACTGTACATCACATAATCGCCATGTAGTCTAGAAAAGCACTAGTAATAACAGTAGCTTGTGTACATTTATATTTTATATTTTTAGAAAACATATAATTCTGTAGCTAAATTCATATTGCTCATTTATTTTCTCATTTTATGTTATATGTATTCAAGGCAAATAGAGGTAAACACTATGAAGTCAAAAATATCTATCACATCAAGAAAAGATATTGTTAAAATAACGTTTTTAAAGGATTTATTGAGCTTTTATTTGTTGATGTTAAGGTAATTAAAAAGATTCATTCAGTCTTTTTCATCTTGTACACCATTATGGATCAACTATAAGCATCAGAATAATTATATTTTACCTTTAGTTAAGCCAGTCATATGTTTGCTAAAGAATAATCATCATGTATTATCAAATCAAAGATTTGGAGGCATATCGTTTTTGGCCTGTCCGTCTGTGGCAAAAACTTTAACATTGGGTATAACTTTTGAATGGTAAGTGATAGGGCTTTGATATTTCACATGTGTATTCTTTGTGACAAGACCTTTCCATTGATACCTATATTTTTGACCTTGTGACCTTGACATTTGACATATCTTTCAAAAAGTTAAACATTGGCCATAACTTTTGAATGGTAGGTGATAGGGCTTTGATATTTCACATAGAGACCTTTCCATTGATACCATTATTTCTGACCTTGTGACCTTGACCTTTGACATACTTTTCAAAAACTTTAACAATGGGCATAACTTTGAATGGTAAGTGATAGGGCTTTGATATTTCAAAGGTGCATTCCCTGTGACAAGACATTTCCATTGATACCAACATTTTTGACCTTGTGACCTTGACCTTGACTTTTCACCGACTGAACAGAAAATGGTGTTAAATCTAACAGATGCTGACGGGGGCATTGGTGTTTCACAGACACAGGTATTATTGCATGATGTTTTTGTTCATTTGTATGTATATTCATGGTATTGTTAATGAATTTAATTTGCTCCCATTCTGTGAAACCAGAAGGGACTGTGAGGTTATTTGCTGTCCATATGTCTGTCTGTCTGTCCATCTGAAGAGGTAGAGATGTCAAAGTTCAAGGTCATAGCTTTGTGAGTCAGATGATAAACTCCATCAAAAATGTAGTGACCTCTCCAAATATGAATATATGTATCTTTACAAGAAGAGATGTCAAAGGTCAAGTTCATAGCCTTGTTAGTTTCATTACAAACTCCAAAGTTGTAGTGACCTCTCCAGGTATGAATATATGTAGTAGTACCTCTGTGTATTTTTCAGGTAGAGGAGGAGGTCGAGGAGGTGGTGGTTACTAAGCAACACCACTTTGTTGAAGGAAAACTTGTGTACCTCTGTAAGTATATACAATCACAGGTAAATTTTTTTTGTTTTTTTTTCCATTTAAAAAATGTTTTTAAATCCTCTTATTCATGGAAAGGTAAGTTGTACAATTATTTTGATGTATGCTTTATCTTTTGTTGATGTGAGAAATTGTTCATGATAAGTAAATGAACCATTTTGTCCCTCCCCCCCCCCCTTCGAATATCAAGGTTATAATGGAATGCCTTTTTTTTGGCCTTGAGGGGGTTGTAGATTTTCAATCAGATTTTGAATACCCTTATGTACTCATGTACAGTAATGATTTTTAACACAAAGAGCTAGAAGGGCTTGAATCATGGACCATTCTAATGTAGACTATGGGTTGTAAGACTATTGCAATGATGAAATGGGTGTAGTGGTAGGTTAAGGGTAGGATATGTCAGGAATTTGACTTTATGAAAATTATCATACTGTTGCCAAAACCTCATTCCCTGAACCTACGTACAAACACCATCATTGACACATTTCGAAAGATCTTTTATACTAAAAAAAAGAAAAAGAAAAAGAAAAAATAATTTAAAAGAAGTAATGGAGTTTTCCATATGTGGGATAATGTTGAATTAGGAACATATTGACTCTATTCCAACTTCTACATTTATTTTTATCTACATTTCTTTATTGGATTTTTTGTACAAATTTACCTTGACATTATCTTTGTCATTTTGAGCTTCTTCATTAAACTATACAGTGATTTTCACACAAATTTGAAAAGGAAAATAAATGCTAAAAGTTAAAAAACTAATAACTTGAATTTGAATTTCTTAACCAAGTTTTGAGAAAGAAATGCAGGTAAAGTTTCTCTGCATTTAGGACTGAAATTATTTGATCCCTCCCACTTCTGAACAGATCTGTGAAAATCACTACTTGTACATCTTTATATCTACTATAACCATTCTTCTTGTCTTCTAACAATTATCATTTGTTTCTTTCTTTTATGTCATCCTATAGGTATAATTTGTAAATAATCAACGCAAGAAGCTAAGCTATAAAGCAGTTATATTGCTTTTATAGTACGGATAATTAAGACAGCCTGGCAGAAGTTAAGATAGCAATTATTCAAGTGGATAAGTTAATTAAGCGACCTGTGCATAAGTAAAAAAAATCAGTGCTGAATAAGATAATTAAGTGACTGATGGGAAATTATTATGTGAATCATCAATTACCTGATTGGATAAGGTAATTAAGAAAGGCAGCAAAGTGAATAAGATAATTAAGTGACTGATGGGAAATTATTATGTGAATCATCAATTACCTGATTGGATAAGGTAATTAAGAAAGGCAGCAAGTGAGTAAGATAATTAAGTCAACCATGGATAAGATAATTAAGAGCCGGGTTGACAGGTAATTAAGTGAATCTGCAATTATCTATGACGATAAGATAATTAGGTGATTCTTTAATTATCAGCGTGTGTTAGATAATTAAGGATTTGAAAATCAGAAAGAAGGTGAGAAAAATTGATATCAAGTGGATATTAAAAAGAGGATAGTGGAATAGCAGGATATTTAGGATAATTAACTAAAAATGTATACAATGTTTTCAATAATTGGATTTTTATACAGCAAGTGATGATGGAAGGGTTCTTTTTAAATTTCCAAACCTTTTCTATCTTCTTTCATCAAAAGAATAATTTTCATATTTGTTGATAAATCCATACTTTGAGTAAATGAATTTACATTTTACATGCTTATTTATCATCTTTTTGAAATATATTTTCATGTGAATTTTCTCTTTTGAATGAGGAAAACTTACAATTTTCAATGATAGCCATGAGATGGGAAAATTGAATGAAAAAGTTACAAAGTTGGTTGAATTTGAAATGGGATGTATATTTGTCACTTAATTTATGTATTTTACCATCAAAGATCGTATTAACTTTCCTTTTAAAGGAGCTATGTGCAATATATATGTAGACGGCATTTTTATTGCCGCTCAAATTTTTGTATTTTACAAATTTTTACATCAAATTGGTCGTGAGAGCTTAAAAAGCTTCTTGATGACTTGGATTTTGATATTGTATCTAATGTCAATTTCTGGACACAGGTTTACAAGTTTTCCTATTGTTTTAATTCATCTGTGTCATCGTTATCATCATTGTTATCGTCTTCATTATCATTCACTTTGTCATCATGATCATCATCATCATCACTATCATCAACTTTGGAGCGAAATCTGAATTGAAGCAGCTATGTTGAATTTCATCTCTAACATTTATCAGATATGAATAATGTGTTACCATGGTTACATGTTGTCATTTGTTCTTTTGTATTGTGTGTAGCTATGATCAATATACTGATACACCAATAAAATTAGAAATAAAAATGACATATTGTGTTTTAATTTTACTTTGCAATACTGCCTGTTGGGCACTTTGTTTGGTGTCCTTCTTCGTCAAGTTGTTAAAGGTCATATATCTGAAAGAGCTTTACATAATGTTGTTAAAACTTGTTGCCCAATCCCTTTTTAGCCGAGTTGCAAAACTCGGCTCTTAATATGATGTGAGACTGATGGGCGGGTGGGCAAGCATCTGTGCGGTTGGGCGGGCAGGCGTCAACAATTCGTTTCCGGACTATAAGTCAACTTGAAGTATGATACATGCTAGTGCAATGAAACTTAATACACATACTCACCATGAGTCAAGGATGACCCCTATTGATTTTGGGGTCAAAGGTCAAGGTCATAGTATTCCCATGTCTGAAATTGGTTTCCGGACTATAAGTCAAGTATGATACATGCTAGTGCAATGAAACTTCATACACATACTCACCATGAGTCAAGGATGACCCCTATTGATTTGTTGGGTCCAAAGGTCAAGGTCATAGTACTCCCATGTCTGAAATTGGTTTCCGGATGATATAAGAGGGTGTATTGCACCAATGAAACTTGCTAGAAATGATTCCCATGAATCAAGGATGACCCCTTTCTTTGTTCCAAAATCCCCTGATATCCATCACAACTGCTGCACTGAGCTTATCTGTAAAAAAAAACTTGACTGTCGAGGTCTCAGATTGGCTAACAGGTTTTAAAATTCTCAGTTGGAATTGTTGCTGCGAATTTCATGAACTTTGCTGAAAGCATGTACATAAGGTTCTTACATCTCTTGGGACTGACACATTACATTTTTTGATTTAATGCATATTGCATTCACTCAAAATTTCAGTATTCTCAGATGAGCAATGTGGTCCTATGCTATGTATATGAGCCACCAGTTATGTTGAACTAGGCCTTTTCTATCAAAACTTGTCAAGAAAAAAAGGCTAATTAGAACATTTTAATGAAAAGATGATGAAATCAAACTACCACAGAGTCTACAGAGAATGTCAAGGTCATCTTTAAAGACAAGGTCAAACATTATAGGCTGGATTTCAAAGCTATTCTGGTCTTAAAATTGACAGTGTTCGTCCTTGTGTCTCATCAGCATTTTGGTCGAAATTTCTAGTAGCAAATAATGCAGTGGAAACATTATACTATATAGGTAGGTTGACCATGTAAAATGACCTTTTAATCACCCTGTGACCTTGGACTCTGGCCTTTTATACTGACAAAAGCTTACTATGCAATCCAGCCATGCCGTCAGTATTGGGGTTTTACTTTTGTTTTACATTCACTTTAAAAATAATGAATTTGTACAAACTAGTCATGACACTGTGATGTTTGAATGTTTTATACAAGGAAACCTTTGTTGCTCTTTTTGGTGCTCTTTCGTGAGTGCTGTTGAGATTTATGTCAGGATCTTCTTTAACTCATTTGTATTGAATCTGTCTGAATGTGGAACAACAATTCTGGTAATCCCACTTTTGTTAATCACTAACATGAGCTCACTACAGCCGACAGAGCACGGACTGTATTCCATATGCCTTCTGTTCTTTATTGTGAGTGCTGTTGAGATTATCGTCAGGATCTTTTTTAACTCGTTTGTGTCACACTTATGCCCTTTGCAGTGTGGAGCTCGTAAAAAAGTTCTCCGCGAGGGGTTTACTGTAAGTTTTATGAATATTCTCCCTGACATTGTCGCCATAGCACTTTCTATATAGACAGAACCATAGACAGTGCATGTATTTAATATATTTTCATTTTCGTGCGTAAACATCGACGGCGGGTACGGCTAGCCAACAGGGGATGCTTACTCCTCCCGGGCACCTGGTCCCACTTCTAGCTTGCTAGGGGTCCGTCGATGCTCCGTTTGGTGCTCTATTGTGAGTGCTGTTGAGATTATTGTCAGGATCTTCTTTAACTCATTTATATCCATTTACATATCCATCTTTGTGTTTCTTGGGGTCCCTGCTTCATGCTGTCTGTTTGTATGTTCATCTTACAGTGAGGAGGTTATTTTACACCACAATTATTGTGTGTTATTGGAGACCTCTGGATAATCGGAATAGTGGGAGGGTTGTGCGCAAGCAATCCAGATAACTACACCGTATGCTACTTGATTGGCAGATGGCTGTCCTAAGTCGGCATTGTTTGCCCAGTCTCAATTTATGTGTGGGTTTTTTTTGTGTTTCATGTTTCTATGATGTGAGTTGGTGTTTTGTTGTCCCTTATGCGTCTCTATCTGTGGGTGTCTGTTCTGTGTTTTTGCTTTGGGTGCTTTGAGGTTTTCCTGTTGGAGTTGCAACCCAGTGTTGTTGGAGATCCCCTTCTTTCTTTTGTATAATGGCAAGAAGTACAAATGTATAATCAATATGATCATACGTGTGCTTAGTATAAAAAATGCATGGAAATCCTTAAGGAGCTCGAACGATTTGAAGGGTGTTCCGCCCAGTTATATTGGTATGAATTTTGCTGAATTTTATGAAAATAGTAATATTTCAAACATGTGACCCTTATGTTGTGTATAATTTGTGTTAAAACGGTCAATTAATGGGAGTATGGTGATGAACCAAAAATGTAGTTCTCAGTACAGAAAAGAAACGCTAGTTTTTTTAAGGAAAGCAATAATTCTACCGTTTATTAAATCACCAAATGTATGACGACTTTTAAATATAAGTCAGAGTAAAACTATTTTCATAATTTCATCTCATTTTATTGATTTGTATAACGTAATACCTTGATCAGACTCTAAATGGCGGACCCCATGTTGCTTCGATTTAGAATAAATGCCAAGTAGGTGATGTAAATGATAAACTTATAAGACATTAAATATTATAGATTATAAGTTTTTCTATCTATAAATATATATTTTATACCCTAGAACAGTTTTAGTAACTCTGGAGGAGATTTTTCTATCTGGGCGGATTTCCCGCCAATTCGTGCGAGGTCCTTTATTTTCAATCCAGCCAATTAAATAGGAGTTTGCATGAGTAATTATACCCCTGCAAACAAATCTTGGGGAGGTATATAGGAATCACCCTGTCTTTCCATCTGTCTTTCCCTCCATCATATCTTGTCCAGAGCATAACTCCTCCCCCATGTGGATGGATTTCAATAATATTTCATAGAAATATTCCTTAGGACATAAGGTGTGTCATTGTCTTGAACCATGGTCATAGGTCAAGGTCACAATAGACACCATTAGTAAAACCTTGTCCATAGCATTACTCCCTCCCCTGTGGATGGATTTCAATATTTCACAGAAATGTTCCTTAGGACATAAGGGTGTGTCATAACCTTGAACTAAGGTCAAAGGTTTAGGTCACAATATACATCATTAGTAACCTTATCCAGAGCACAACTCCTCCCCCTGTGGATAGTTTTCAATAATATTTCACAGAAATGTTCCTTAATACCTTGAACCAAGGTCATATGTCAAAGATCATGGTCACAGTAGACATCATCAGTAAAACCTTGTCCAGAGCGTAATAATATTTCACAGAAATGTTCGATAGGACCTAAGTGTGTGTCACGACCTTTAACCAAGGTCATATGTCAAAAATAAAGGTCACAATAGACATCATTAGTTAAACCATGTCCAGAGCATAACTCCTCCCCCTGTTGAGGAGTAGGTATAAGGGTATGTCATATAAGGGTATGTCATGACCTTGAACCAAGGTCAAAGTCACAATAGACACCATTTGTAAATCTTAGTCCAGAGCATAACTCCTCCCACTGTTGATGAATTTCAATGATATTTCACGGAAATGTTCCATAGAATATAAGGATGTGTCATGACCTTGAACCAAGGTCAAAGGCCAAGGTCTTAATAGACATAATTAGTAAAACATTGTCCTGCACAATACTCCTCCCCTTGTGGATAAATTTCAATGATATTTCACAGAAATCTTCCTTAGGACCTAAGAGTGTGTCATGACCTTAAAACAAGCTGAAAGACCAAGGTAACAGTAGAGATCATTAGTAAAATCTTGTCCAGAGCATAACTCCTTCCCCTGTGGATGGATTTTAATAATATTTTACAGAAATGTTCCTTAGGACATAAGGGTGTGTCATGATCTTAAATCAAGGTCAAGTTCACAAGAGACACCATAAGAAAATCCTTGTCCAGAGCATAACTCCTCCTCTTGTGGATGGATTTCAATAATATTTCACAGAAATATTCCTTAGAACATTAGGGTATGTCATGAACTTGAACCAAAGTCATGGGTCAAAGTCACAATAGACACCATTAGTAAATCCTTGTCTAGAGCATAACTCCTCCCCCTGTGGATGGATATCAATAATATTTCACAGAAATATTTCATAGAACATAGGGATGTGTCATGACCTTGAACCAAGGTGATGGGTCAAATGTCGAGGTTACAATAAACATCAGTAGTAAAACCTTGTCCAGAGCATAACTCCTTCCCCTGTGGATTGATTTCAATGATGCTTCACAGAAATCTTCCTTATGATTTAAGGGTGTTGTGACCTTGAACCAAGGTCATAGGTCAAGGTCACAATAGACATCATTAGTAAAACATTTTTTCAGAGCATAATTCCTCCCCCTGTGGATGGATTTCAGTAATATTTCACAGAAATGTTCTTTAGAACATAAGGGTGTGTCATGACCTTGATTAAAATTCAAGGTCACAATAGACACCATTAGTAAATCCTTGACAAGAGCATAACCCCTCCCATTGTTGATTGATTTCAATCAAACATAGGTTCAAGGTCATGGCACATTCTTATGTTCTATGGAACATTTCTGTGAAATATTATTGACACAATCATTAAAACATTGTCCGAAGCATAACTCCTCTCCATATCGATTGATTCCAACAATATCTCACGGAAACCTTTCTTAGGTCCAAAGGATGTGTCATGACCTTGAACCAAGGTCATAGGTCAAAGGTCAAGAACATACTAGACACCATTAGTAAAATCTTGTCCAGAATATAACTCCTCCCCATGTGGACATTTCACAGAAATGTTTTTTAGGGCTTAAGAGTGTGTCATGACCTTGAACCAAGGTAAAACGTCAAGGTAAACGCTTGACCTCAATTCCAAGACAACTTTTCAAAGACTATTGCTGCGAGGGGTATTTTCGTCCCGTTAGGGGCAAATTTTCATTTTGTCAACCTTGTTCTATTGAAAAAGCGCTTGGCCCGACTCACATAATTTTTCCTACATTGTAACACTAGAAGCTGACGGATCATATTTCATTTGACCCTGAACTTTCAGATCCCAGGACTTTTAATTGGAGATGGTTTCAGGATCATAAAAAATATTTAACATGGGTCAAGGATGTTCCCTATTGATTTTATAGTCAAGGTAACAGGGCTTTATATGATTGAAATGGTTTCTTGATCATAACAATGTGTATTACTTCTACATCATGATATTGCGAGAAATGATCCCCATCGGTCAAGGATTTACCCTATTGAATTATAAGTAAAATGAATTAAAATGGTCAGTATCATATTGAAATGTGTATTACACCTACCATCATGAAACTTATCAGTGATATTCCTCATGAGGAGAGGATGTCCCTAATTGATTTTTGGGTCAAAAGGTCAAGTTCACGTCTGATTTTTTGAAAATGATGTACGGATCATTACGAAGTGAGTATTGTACCTATCATCATAAAAGTTGATAACTTGTTCCTCATTTGCCAAGAATGCACCCTTTTGATTTGGGGGTCAAAGGTCAAGGTTACAGTACCTAAATGATTGAAAATGGTTTCCGGATCAGAACTGTGTATTGCAAATATCATAAAACATGCAAGAAATGATCCCCACTGGTCATCCTTTTGATATTACAGTCAAAGGTCACAGGACATGCGCTTTAATGTTTGAAAATGGTTTCCGGATCATAACGTATTTGTATTGCACTTGTCATCATGGATGTTTCTCATGGGACAAGAATGTGCCTTCTTTATTTTTTGGTCAAAAGGTCAAGGTCACAGGACGTAAATGATTTGAAATTGTTTCCAGATTACAATGGAGTATGTATTGCATCTATCACAATGAAACTTCCCAATGTCCCCAGTGGGTCAATGGTGGTCAAAGGTCATAGATCAACTGCACAGGGAGAGTAAGCCTCTTCATTTTCATCACATTTTATGCCCCTGTAATTGAAGATTCAGGAGCGTTAGGTTTTGGCCCGTCCGTTTGTCCACAAAAAAAAAAAAAAAAAAAAAAAAAAAAAAAAAAACATGTCCATAACCTTATAATGGTAGGTTTGGGATTCTCGTGCTTTTCTTTTTGATAAGAAAGTTTTATCGGTACTAAAGTTAGTGATCTTCATCTTTCGTTTGGAAACCAACTTTTGTTTAGAGATATGTAACCATTCTGACAGGACTATTCTATTGAGACCATTTTTGCGAGGCATGACGAATGTCTGGGGACCTCATATCACAGCCTGATTGTCGGCGTCGATGACTGTGCGGACAAAATTTTAACCTTGGCTATATCTCATGAAATATTGGGGCAAGGCTTTGGTATTATTCGTGTGGATTCCTCATGACAAGACCTTTCATATGGGACCTAGTGGCCTTGACCTTGGAGTTTGAGCTACTTTTAATAACTTCAACCAGGGCTTTATCTCGTGTGCTATAAGGGATGGGGCTTTGATATTTCATATGTGGATTCTCATGACAAGACCTTTCATTTGGGACCTTGACTTTTGACCTAGTGGCCTTAACTTACTTCTAAGTCGAGTTGCAAAATTCGGCTATTAATTTGATGTGAGATGGGCGGGCGGACGGGAGGCGTCAACAATTGGTTTCCGGACTATAAGTCAAATATGATATATGCTAGTACTGTGACAGGCGAGGTCAAGGTCAAATATAATATGACCAGGTAATATGTCTCTTATAGACAATTCTCAACTTTGAGAAGTAAAAGTCAAACCGACTTGTTGTATGAACTCCGATATTTCGGATATGTGTCAATATGTATGACAGACTTGTAAAATGTGTGTGTGATCGTATAGTTTTCTAATTCGTATCGCTATGATTTTGGCCCTGGCCAGCTCACAATTTAGAGCCCATATCGCCCTTCTGAATTGTATTTGAGAATATGAACTTCAAATGACTTGAACTAAGTTTCAATATTTTAATAGAACATGATGATAAATGAGTCAACGAGATGAAGTACAAAAATATGTGTAACACGTGTAGACACTATCACAGTACAGAATAATCAAAAATCATCCCCCCTTCCCATAATGTACGGACGGACGTATAATAAATAAGGCTATAACACTCAATGAAGGTTATTCGAACATGGAATTAGCAAATTCTCAGCGAACCGGAATTCTTTCACTAATTTATAAAAAAAATGACCCTCTAGATTTACAAAATTGGAGACCAATAACATTATTGAACAATGACTATAAAATTGCTGCACGATGCTTAGCCAATAGAATAAAAGACATTTTACCTAAAATTGTAAGCACTGATCAAAATGGGTTTATTAGGGGAAGAAATATAAATTACAATATTAGATTAATACAAGACATCATCGACTATTCTGAAAAATTTGAGGTAACTGGATCAATCTTATTTCTAGACTTTGCTAAGGCATTTGATACAATAGAATGGGAATACATGTTTAATACTCTAACACATTTTGGCTTCAAAGAATCTTTCATACATTGGATAAAAACACTCTATAATAACATAACATGTAAAATCAATAATAATGGATGGATAAGTTCACCAATAACTATAAAAAGAGGAATTCGACAAGGTTGTCCATTATCAGCACTTCTTTTTGTTTTAACAGTAGAAACAATGGCAGCTAGGTTGAGACAAAGTAAAAACATAAAAGGAATAAGGATACATAACAATCAAGAGAAGGAATTTAAAATAAGTCAACTGGCAGATGACACAACCCTTTTTTTGCGCACAAAAGCTGATATAACAAAAGCACTTAACTTGATAGAGGAGTTTGGTACTTTATCCGGGCTTATTTTGAACAGAAGTAAATGCCAAGGATTAAAACTAGGAGGGAAGGAAATAATAGAAGATGACTTTGAGGAAATAGATTGGGAATCAAAACTAATCAAAGCCTTAGGAATTTACTTTGGAAAAGATTGTGAAAATGCTATTAATGAAAATTGGGAAAGAAAAATTGTAAAAATAGAAAAAATAATAACAGCATGGTTTAAAAGAAAACTTACAATGATTGGTAAAATACAAATAATAAATAGTCTAATTATATCACAACTAACTCATCTAGTAACAGTCATGCCACTACCTAGTGTATTTTTGAAAAGAATCGAATCCCTCATCTACAAATTCCTATGGGACAATAAACAAGAAAAATTAAAACGAAAAACTATCTCACAAAAATACGAAAACGGCGGTTTAAATTTAATAGACATATCAACTCATGCTAAAACAATGATAATAAGTTGGGTAAGGAAATTATTTGATGATACTGACCATCAATGGAAAACTATACCTGAATTTATTCTAAATAGGCATTTTGGCAACAATCTACTGCTTTTCAAAATGAATATAGATAAAATGGAAAATTTCAATCTATCTCTAAGCATGATTACATCATTTTATAAAACATTGATAAATACATGGATAGAAAGTGGAGGAGGTCAGTCAAATGAGCCACAAAGTATTACAGAAATAGGTAATGAAATAATTTGGGGAAACAAACATATCAAACACAAAAATAAACTCTTAGTGAACAAAAATTGGATAAAAAGTGGAATAAATATAATCCAAGATATACTTGATGAAGAAGGAAAAATATCAGAAAAATAATTCTAGCTAAACTGAAGAATAAAACAAATTGGATATCAGAAGTGAATATAATCAAAATAGTATACCCAAAAAGTGGCAAAATATATTACAAAATTCAGATGCAGTTAAATACAAATTCAAAGAGAAATCTCCTAAAATATACTCAAAGTTGACAAAAGCAATAGAAATAGAGAAATGTACAAATAAAATGATTTACACCATCCTTTTAAGGAAAATTTCTGAACAGGCACTTACATTTTCTTATCTAAAACGAGAATTAAACATAAACAAATCATCAATTTCAAAAGCATTTGAATTCATTGCAAAAGAATTAGTTGAGAATAAAATAAAAATATTTAAATGGAAATTATTGCATAGAATTATACCAAATCAGGATCTTTTACATAAATGGAAAATTAGTGCTACCAACAATTGTAAATACTGTGGGGAAAAAGAAGACTACGAACACTACTTTATTAAATGTCCATATTATTCATCATTCAGAGATAACATTGATTCCTTATTTAAGTATCTAAGATTTGGTAAAGACATTTGGATCTTAAAAAACTTTTTGATAGGCTATAAAATTGAGGATAAAGACTACCATCCAATAAACATTATACTCTCACATATAGGATATGCAATCTATAGAGCCTATCACATAAGTGATGCAAAATCAAAACCAATCAATACATTATGGTTGTTTAAAGAGTCACTAGGATATCACATCATTTATCAAAATTATAAAAATGTGAAATTACCAGCTCTTATAAAACAGACAGCTAAATTTCTAAAACTTAGATAAATAAAGGAATAAATAAATCAACAAGTAAATAAATAAATAAATAAATGAATAAATAAATATATATACTGAATAAATAAATCAACAAATAAATAAATCAATCAATGCAAATAAATAAATTAAAAAATAAATCAATCAACAAATAATAAATAAATAAATAAATAAATAAACACATAAATAAACTATCAATAAATAAACAAATAAATAAATGAAAATAAATAAATAAATAAAAATAAATAAATAAATGAATACATAAATAATAAATACATAATAATAATACATAAATAAATAAATACATAAATAAATAAATACATAAATAAATACATAAATAAATACATAAATTAATAAAACAGAACTAAGTAATAAATAATGTCCATATCTGTTGGTTAGATGAAATAACACTAAATTCTAAATCAATCTGTGGCATCTCAAAATAACTGTCCATTAAAGTTCACAACAGCACTAATGTAAACAAATCCTCAACACTAAACACTGCTAAAGCCAGCAATAGCACTGTAAAATCCATAAAAGTTCATAGCACAACAGCACTAAAACCAGCCTGCATCAATGGTAATCTTCAGCTAAAAAAAAAAAAGAAAGAAAGAAAAGTTATTACTACAGGATTGATTAACTATTAATTTAGTAAACTGATTCTAACAAAAATAAAACAAAAAATCCCCTTATCTAAAAATAGAACTTACATAATATTTACCCTACACTGAACAACAAGTGAAAATAAAAACAAAAAACAAAGAAAACGTCAAAGTAATACAAAGCAATCTCAAAGAAAAAATTGAATGGAATTCTGTAAAAAAAAATATAGGTCAATAAACATAAAAAGCTAGTTAGATTAATACAGTAAATGCTAAGCACATTCCAATGAACCATACCTTACCCTCAGCTAATACAAAAGCCAAAATACAGAATTGAATAAGGTAAAATAAATATCAGTTTGATTATACTTTCTACATAAAATTAACAGAGAGAGAGATAGAGAGAAAGAGAGAGAGAGAGGGAGAGAGAGAGAGAGAGAGAAAGAGAGAGAGGTATACTTATCTTTTTTGTTGTAATCTCTTGGCAGTCCTGTCAGCATAGTACTGTATATCTGGGTCCTCTAGGACGTGTCAAGAAAGGGCAAGAAGGGCTGAAAATACAAACATAATATTGAATACATTATATCCATTAATGTTTATATACACGTTTAAACAAAGTACATATAGTAACAAAAAAGAATATCAAATGCTCTTATATTTAATTAGATAGCTTACCTTCTAAAAGAGTCCAATATCTCTACTCTGTATTCGATGTATACGTATACATGTGAAACCACGCCGTCCGAAAGTCTGCACTTCACGTGAATCACTTTTTGACCCTAATCGATCCATAGTGTTACGGTTATAATGAGGCCCTCGAAGGGGGTATTTGATATTCACAAGAATTAGTTACGAATGGATATTTTCCTATAGTTATACATATATTTACGACAATATTATTTCTATATACCGGTATATTTCAATATGCAAAATTAATAATTCAAAGGCACTAGTTAATGAAATTTACATTGAATAATATATATATATATAAATATCCTTTTGACAATATATATAATCGAATCAAAACTATAGTTCTAAAATGTTCTCTGATAGTGATATACCATACATATAGTTGTTTAAGATATGCACAATACTGGCCCGGTAATTGTGTTATATTGTTAAATGGGCAATATGTTATATATGTAATAAAAAAAAAAAAAAAAAAAAAAAAAAAAAAAAAAAAAAATAAGGCTATAACTACATGACTTATAAACTACCTGACTGAGTCTGAGCGAGTGAGGACCCTAACAATAATTTCTATCTTTTAGACATTCATGCCGAAATAAAGTTAACTAGAGTAAAGAGAGGGAATGGTGAACTTGTTGCAAACTTACGGTCGCTTACAAGCACACGCCGCTCCACAAGGTGCAGGGGTTTATATACTCGCTCAGTCTATAGTAATCAATTAACCAATGAAAACATCGGTAAAGTAATCTATCTACCAATCACGGACAAGATTACAAAACGAGTAGTAATAACGAGTAAAATGGCGCTAGATTCAAGGTAAACAAAATAGACCCATCGGAATGTATAATTTAGCTACCAAAGAACCCGGTATATATCGAATATGACGACATACGTAAGTATGTACTATAAATATAACATGTGTAAAATAACGAATGAGATCTTTTAACATGAGTTAACGGACTTAGCCGAATGTAAACATATGTCGGTCAAAAGCTCTTGAGAGCTTATGTTCACATGTTTTATCCACATGCCGACTTTAAATAAATCTTATCTTATCTTATCTTAAACAAGTTATAAATCAATACGCTTTGGTCAACTAGAAACATGTGACAGATCGCGACCGTCACACTCCCCGTGCCTAAAAAGAGATAAATTAACAAAAAATGAGATTTATCGAAAAAAAAATGGAAAAGGACGGTAAGATCTGCTAATTTATGACGTTCCCCGTGCCTAATGAGAGATAAATTTGGAAATAAGATGCAAAAATTTAACGAAAAATGCCAAAAATGGAGGATCTACAGTAAATCTGGAATGAAAGTTAAGGTAGGTAATAATTAAATACTGTGATCAAAAATTCAAACAATACATGACAAATAATTATAACAAAATGAAATGTCAAATGTCTGGCAAACATTAACAAACAAATTGACAAACGGATAGCGTCCAGTGGCTCACAATCGCGACAAACACAGTCTATCACACGGATGGACACAGGATACAGTCATGTCACAGGATACAAAACGGAAAGATGAAAATGAAATGAATAATTAGAATTACAAGTCCAGGCCGTAGAAGTCCATGGCCTGGTCTAAGTCCATGGCTCCAACAGGTTCCAATATGGGTACAGCTGCATCATGAGATTTACGTGGAGGAAGAATATCCCCTGGAGAAACAAACTGTTTGTTACTTTTAACTTCAGTCGTTATTCCAAGTTGTGCCTCTCTAAGATTATTCATTGGCACAAGGTGATGGCGCAAAAGATGTTGAGTGTGCGTTCTTCTCGGATCTTCCTTTGGGCACCTTGGGCACTTATGGACACGGATAGAGGCTGTGTGTCTCTTTTTCCAGTGTTTCATAAGACCCGGATAACTGTTGAATATATGATCCCCACAGGAAGGGACAGGGCAAGCCATACCCTGGGGCGGAAAAACGACAGCCCGGTCTCCACCAATAGCTTCCTCTTGGTTAGGATGGAGGTCAAGGACATCAGCCATCAGTACGTAAATATCGAACAAATTGGAAGGCAAGGAAATGAATCAATCAACTGGAAAATATTGTATAACACTGGTAAGTAAATAGTAAAGTTTGATTTAAAGTATTTTAGTAAATGAAGATCTTAATCATTCTTATGATAAATTCAGTTTGAGAAATAACTCGTTTTCATCTCATCTAAGTAAATTTCAGTTTTGAAGAAATTTCAATGTATCATAATGAAATTTTTAAAATACTAATTTTCAGATAGCAGTATAGAAGAACTAGGCAGACACATTTACATGTTACGGAGTGTCGACTACGGGATTCCATAAATCTAAGTATGGAAACGCTCTCATCTAACTCTTTAATTACCCTATAATTCCATACAAAATTTTTAATTCTGAATGACTGTATTTAAATATGTAGAAATATTTGAAAGCAAACTAGGCAAATAAATTCTAGGGAAAAGTGACTACGGGAATCTGTGAGTCTATGCACAGAAACGCTCTCATCACATCCCATAATTACCCTATAAGTTTCAAATAAATTTAAATGATAATGAAAATAACTTAATAAGTGAAATATGAAAAGAGTCATTTGCTTTTTGTTTAATTTATGAATGTAATAAAGTTATTAAATGCATAAAGTGCCTCCATGTGATACAATCTACTTTTAAATTATTTGCCAGAACATTTATAATATACATATATAGAATGATGATGAATACAAATAATATTTACAATATTTACAGCATCACCCAGACTCAATCAGGGGTAAAGGGGACTGGAGGTCGAACAGTTCTCCCACACCTTGTCTTTTTAGGTGTTTCGAAGGCCTGTCGAAGATCTAAAGAAATATCTGGTGAGATGGGAGTACTAGTAAGTATTTCTGAATGTACAAAATTGTCTACTTCTTCTTCTTCCTCTATGGACCAATTTGGGGGTGAAATGCCTTCATAAGGTTTCATATGGTCTACATGCATGACAATTAATCTATCGTTTGGACCCTTCTGGACTTTGTAAGTATAATCTGTCAATTTTTCAATGACCTTGAAAGGACCTGTCCAGCCTAATCCCAATTTAATATTTGCCAAGGGAGGATACCATCTCCAAATGAATTCACCCTATTCATACTGTCTAACCTTCAGTCCTATGTCATAGTATTTCTTTTGCTTAACAGCGGCTTGTTTTAAGTTTTCATGTACTCTATCAAAGGCTTTATTCATTGATTCCTTTAACCATTCATAGTATTCTACATGGCAGCTTATATTGAAATTGTCCATTTCAGGTGGCAAGCCTACCATAAGATCTAATGGACAGGAGATTTCTCTACCTAACATCAAAGAGTTTGGAGTACATTTCGTACTTTCTTGAACAGATGCTCTGTAAGCCATAAGGACATAAGGAAGATGATCGTCCCAATCATTTCTGTTTTCATTGACAAACATTGATAGCATGCGTTGTAATGTTTGATTAAAACGTTCTACTAAACCATCAGACTGAGGTCTAAAAGGGGTAGTATGAGTTTTTTCTATGCCTTACTTTTCGCATATTTTCTGAAATAAAATCGATTCAAATTCTCGACCTTGGTCTGTATGTATTTGTTTGGGAGTACCAAAACGACAGATAAATTCAGTCACTAGCTTGTCAGCCACTGTGAGAGCAGTATGGTCTGGAATTGCATATGCTTCGACCCATTTTGTAAAATAGTCGCAAATGACCATTATGTATTCATTACCATCTTCAGTTATAGGACAGTTTCCCACAATATCTATCTCTATCCTGTCTAGAGGAGCACCTACTGATTTTTGCTGAAGAGGATGTCTTCCTAACCCAGGACCAGGTTTTGCTCTAGCACAAGTATCACATTGTCTACACCATCTAGCAATATCTTTTCTCATACCAGGCCAAAAGAACCTTCGCTTAATAGCGGATATTGATCTATCTCTCCCCAAATGTCCAGCTATTCTTTGACTATGTAATTCTGTAAAGATTTTCTTTTTGATTTCTTTAGGAGCGACAAGTAACAGTCTAATTCTATCTTCAAAATGCCATTCATAGTAAAGTAAGTCATTTTGCATTTTCAAAGATTCCCATAAACCCCATAATGTTTTACACATTTGATTTGCATTTTCGACTGCTTCTTTGGGAGGTTTATTCACATATGACTGTTTCAAGGTCACTATCCTACCTATGTCAGGGTCATCAGATTGGAATTTCACTAACTGATCATGTGACCAAATTTGTAGCCAATTAGGAAGAAATTCAGAATCAGATTCGCACGCGGATTGAGAAGCGTCGGAAATGTGGTCTTGGGAGGTGTCGTTCGAGTATGATTCTTCATGACTCAATACAGGACTGACATTGGCGGGCTGGTATGACGATATATTATCATCAATCTTGCTTTCTGCCAGACCATCTCTACTTAACACAACTGGGGAGACCACAACGGTTTCCTCGCAACTCGGGCAGTCAGTACGTTTACATCGCGCATATTTTACACGAGACAAACTATCGGCATTGGTATGTAATGAACCCTTCCTATGCTGAATTTCGAAATCATAAGTTTCGAGAAAAGCTATCCATCTAGCAACAACTCCTTCTGGATTTTTGAAACGACGCAACCAAACAAGGGAAGCATGGTCAGTTCTGACAATAAATTTTCGACCCCATAGATAATGTCGAAATGTCTTTACAAATGAAACTACAGCCAAAAGCTCCTTATATGTAGTACAATATCTCTCCTGAGACCTATTCAGAGTTTTACTTGCATATGAAATAACCTTTTCCTCACCATCTTGGATCTGAGATAAGACAGCCCCTATACCTGTGTCACTGGCATCTGTGTCTAGCACAAAAAGGGAGTCTCTATCTGGGTAGGATAAAACTGGGGATGTTATAAGCTTCTCTTTCAAAATTTCAAAAGCCTTTTGACATGAAGGATTCCAGTCAAATTTCCTTCCTTTTCTGGTCATACGAGTCAAAGGGGATGCTATGCTTGAAAATGTTGGTATAAATCTGCGGTAGTACCCAGCTAAGCCTAGAAAACTACGAACTTCTGGAACAGACTTAGGAACTGGCCAACTTTTTACAGCTTCTAACTTTTTGGGATCACATTTTATGCCTTCACCACAAACAACATGCCCTAAATACAATACTTCAGTCTGAAATAGTACACATTTGGAGGGTTTAAGCTTTAAATTAGCTTTCCTGAGCCTTTTTAGAACTATTTCTAAATTCTTAAGGGCAGTTTCAAAACTGTTTCCAAAGACAACTACATCGTCAATGTAACAAAGACATCTCTCCCATATTAAGCCTCTGAGAACCAATTCCATTAATCTCTCGAACGTAGCGGGCGCGTTGCAAAGCCCGAAGGGCATGACCTTAAATTGAAAAAGCCCTTTGTGGGTGGAGAATGCAGTTTTCTCTCTGTCATTTTCATGCATCTGACATTGCCAAAATCCACTTGCAAGATCTAATGTAGAGAACCATGATGCACCTGACAAAGTATCTAAGGTTTCATCTATCTTGGGCAAAGGGTATGCATCTTTTCTGGTCACAGAATTCAAACGTCTGAAGTCCACACAAAACGTACTGATCCATCTTTCTTAACTACAAGCAAGAGAGGAGAAGACCATGGGCTAGAACTTGGTTCAATAATGTCATTCTTTAACATTTTGTCTAACTCTTTCTCTACAATCTCTCGTTGAGCTACATGCAGTCTACGTGGGGGAATTTTGATAGGTCTAGTATTGCCAGTATCTATAGTATGTCTAACCACATCGATACGACCTAAGTTTCCTTCTGGACTTACAAAAACATCTTGAAATTCTATCAAAAATTTTGCCACTTTTTCTCTTTGATCTTCACTAAGTTTTGGGGACACAGAATCTAACAGCGTTTGTAAATATTCTGGTACAGAACAATTTTCATTCTCTCGACTTTTGCTTTCGGGTTCAACTTCCTTAACATCTTCAACTTCCTCTAAATTAGCAACAGCCGTATCACATATAAGTTTAACGGGCTTATCACCTACATTCATCACAGAAAGTTTGACAGAATTTGGGTCAACTAATGACCTACATAACAAAAGTCCTTTGTTCCCCAACGATTTATATGGTTCAACTATAACGTTCTGATTAGGAACACTTTTGTCAACATAGCCACTTGTGAGAACTTCTGATTTAGGAGGAATGATGACTTCCTTTGACAAACGAACCCTAGCACATATATCTGAATTAGTCTGTTCTAAATCTATCGATCTATCAGATATAACCATTCTGTTTTGGGAGGCCTTAATGACAACATCATATTGTTCCAAAAAGTCCATACCAAGGATACCTTGAATATCATCTAACTTTGCAACGATAAATTGATGTTCAAAGATACTATCGTTCATTCGAAAAACTAAATTTGCCTTTCCGAAAGTTTCAAGATGGCCACCATTTGCAGTAGATAGGACAACATCAACTTGGGACAAACTTGGCTTGTCTTCTAAAATATCAAAAATTGAACTGTCTAAAAGGCTAATGGCTGCGCCAGTATCTACAAGTAATTTACAAGAAATGTCACCAATGGTCACCCTAGCATATAAACAAGATGTAGAAAGACGTGATATCTTTTGTTCAGGTCTATTTTGTTCGGCTCTGGCTGAATCCTCGGCCGCAGGTTCAGCCTTTTCTAGTTTCGCGACTTTTTATCTTTATTTTCATTCGATCCGTTTTGTTTGCTTGGTTTATTTGGACAATGGAACGTATTATGATCGTTCGTTTTGCAAAACTTGCAATATTTCTTTCTCTCGAATGACCTTGAACTTTTGACCTCTTCTGTGAGTTGCGTGATTTTATCCATACATTCTTTAATAGAGTTTTCAAGGGACGCTAACTCGGATTTCGTCGCTGAATTTGACTTTTCTTTTATCGGACTTCTTTGAACCGATTCTACTAGAGCATTAGTACTCTTTGGTAGTTCGTCTTCGAACGATACTGTGGGCTTTCGTAATCCCGGACAGCCTTCAAAAGCTTCAAATTCTACGGCTAAAGCGATTGCCGAATCTAAAGTCTTGGGGTGTTTAAATGAAATATGTTTCCGAAGATCAGGAGTACCTACACCCGTAATAAATTGATCAATAATGAATGGTTCCCGCCAGTTTGAAGGAATATCAGGGAAAGCCAAACAACCTAACCTCCGTAGAGCGTAACCATAATCTGTAGGGGATTCCCCTTTTTGTCGTCTACGAGATCGAAACTCGCATCTGTACGCAGATTCTCTTTCTTGCGGATTAAATCGATTATTTAAAATCGATTTCAACTTGGCGTAATCGGATAATTGATCCTGTGGTAAATCGCCCAATAATTTCTGTGCAGTACCCCGTAAACACATTACTAACTGTTGTGCCATCTCCCTATATGACCATCTATTCCATTCAGCGATATATTCAAACTGAACTATAAAATCTTTCCAATCGCAACTTTTCCCGTCAAATTTTTCAGGCTCTTTTTCACGCCGAGTTAAGGGGTGAATTTGTGAAGTTGAACTAGCAGGTATAAAAGAAGACGTATTTTGTTGCGTATTATTTAAACTAAGGGATGACATATCAAGTGACGCTTGGTTATCGGGTACACTTTGATTTTGACTTAATGACGCATGCGTATTACGTACTCTAGGGGTAGAGGTAGTAAATGATACGGGATCATGTACTTGTGAATTAAAATTCAAACTAGTTTGTCCTTGATCTAAGGAATGAAACTGATCGACACAATTTTTAAGTCTTTGTTCACTTTCTTTGATTTTTGAATTTATCTGCCTTAGTCTCTCTCCCATATTATCTCGATCAGATAATTGAAATCGCACTGAGCGAGACAATAAGGTTGGATCATTATGAAGTCCATCTCCTCGTAAATCATGAGAATTAGTGAAGCTAGCCATGTTTCTACCAAAATCCAGGTCACGGCACCACTGTGACAGGCGAGGTCAAGGTCAAATATAATATGACCAGGTAATATGTCTCTTATAGACAATTCTCAACTTTGAGAAGTAAAAGTCAAACCGACTTGTTGTATGAACTCCGATATTTCGGATATGTGTCAATATGTATGACAGACTTGTAAAATGTGTGTGTGATCGTATAGTTTTCTAATTCGTATCGCTATGATTTTGGCCCTGGCCAGCTCACAATTTAGAGCCCATATCGCCCTTCTGAATTGTATTTGAGAATATGAACTTCAAATGACTTGAACTAAGTTTCAATATTTTAATAGAACATGATGATAAATGAGTCAACGAGATGAAGTACAAAAATATGTGTAACACGTGTAGACACTATCACAGTACAGAATAATCAAAAATCATTCCCCCCTTCCCATAATGTACGGACGGACGTATAATAAATAAGGCTATAACTACATGACTTATAAACTACCTGACTGAGTCTGAGCGAGTGAGGACCCTAACAATAATTTCTATCTTTTAGACATTCATGCCGAAATAAAGTTAACTAGAGTAAAGAGAGGGAATGGTGAACTTGTTGCAAACTTACGGTCGCTTACAAGCACACGCCGCTCCACAAGGTGCAGGGGTTTATATACTCGCTCAGTCTATAGTAATCAATTAACCAATGAAAACATCGGTAAAGTAATCTATCTACCAATCACGGACAAGATTACAAAACGAGTAGTAATAACGAGTAAAATGGCGCTAGATTCAAGGTAAACAAAATAGACCCATCGGAATGTATAATTTAGCTACCAAAGAACCCGGTATATATCGAATATGACGACATACGTAAGTATGTACTATAAATATAACATGTGTAAAATAACGAATGAGATATTTTAACATGAGTTAACGGACTTAGCCGAATGTAAACAAGTTATAAATCAATACGCTTTGGTCAACTAGAAACATGTGACAGATCGCGACCGTCACAGTACAATGAAACTTCATACACTTACTATGAGTCAAGGATGACTTCTACTGATTAGGGGGACCAAAGGTCAAGGTCTTTGGACAAATGATTGAAAATGGCTTTCGGACCCTATTAGAGCCTGTATTGCACCTATTACCACGAAACTTGCCAGAAATGTTTCCCATGAGTCAAGGATGACCCCTATTGATTTTTGGGTCGAAAGGTCAAGGAAATAGGACTCTAAAAATGGTTTTCAGACCATATTAGAACCTGAATTGCACCTATTATCATGAAACTTGGTCAAGGTCATACGACTCTGATATTTGAAAATGGTTGCTGGATTGTATAAGAATGTGTATTGCACCTATCAATCTGAAACGCGCCAGAAATGTTTCCCATCTGTAGATTGTAATTTAAGTATGCATATTCATACTTACACTCCAGTTTTGCAACTCGGCACTTAAGATGTAAATTGACATCTTTGATGCATTTGAAGTTTATTGGAACTTTAACCCGGGCTTTATCTAATGTACTATTAGGGATAGGGCTTTAATATTACACATGTAGTTTCCCTATGACCAAACCTTTCTTTAAAGACCTTGAATTTGACCCAGTGGCATTGATCTTGGACTTTGAATACTTTAGACAAAAACTTAAAGCTTGGCTATATCTCATGAACTATAAGAGGTAGGACCTTCACATTACACATGTGGATTTCTCATGACCAGACCTTTCATGTGGGACCTTGACTTTTGACCTAATGACCTTGACCTTGGATTTTCACTTCTAGTAACATTAATCTTGGCTATATTTCATGAACTATAAGGAATAATTTTTGCACTCAGGCCACTTTTGATTAAAGATTTTTGATAATTGGTTTTGGATTAGTAATAGACCCTTTCACATTATCTGTGGTACTGAATTTGAAGGCCAGTTCCGGGGGACAAACAATAGATTGCGCATGCACCAGTGACGTAATTCGATTGTTCCAAGATGTTTTCCGCGGAACAAACGAAACATGATTCCGCGCTAAACGTCCTAGAACAATCAAATGACGTCACTAGTGCATGCGCAATCTATTCGTTATCCCCCGGAACTTGCATTCAAATTTAGTACCGCAGATAATGTGAAAGGGTCTATAGAGAGTTCCTGTATCATTTGCACAACGCTTTTGACAATATATACCTTTGTATTTAACCCTCTGACCATGACTATCGGTTTTACTTTTATAAGGGAAAAAAGTGGTAGTGAAGAGTTCCCCCATGACTGGAATGGTAAAGGCCTTAATCTATTTTTTTGTATGAAAAGAAAGAAAACAAATGTCGAATCAGAGGGTGGTGGTGTATGTTGAGATAATGTTCTAGATCCGCATGTAGTCGGGTGTTGCATGCGTGGGGCATGAATGTAGAACCAATGCCTTTCCCAAACTTATCTTAATTTTCATACGCCTTGTGTATTGATCGAAAACCATTAATTTGAAAAAGCTCCCCTAAAATTAATATCGATGTACACATCTTATCAAAAACAACAGGACATTAACGTTCACTGGGTACACGAGTTTATCTGTACGTCATCATAGTCCAATTGATAGCATTTTTTCAACACTACACATACTTCGTATGAATAGATAATCAATTGTTTTTTTTTAAGTCTCTAGGATGTATAGTTTTAAATTATTCAAGTGTATTGTCGTGTTTATTGTATTTTTCACTGTGGAAGGTAAGAATTTTTATATTTCATACCAATTTATAAATGTCCGATGGTTGAACCCACTCACGAACTCACCCGACCTGATTTGTTTTGATTTTGAGTAGCTGAACTTTGGAATATATATATTTGCAACTTCCATTAATTGATAATATGGATTTAATGAATAAAGGAGAATTGAAATCAGACTTTTTTAAAAATGTATTTCATTGTAAAATGAATGAAGTATTTAAAAAAAACCCACCGATTCGTATTCATAAATTAATAAATTTATAGATAAAATTACTTCAGATTATTATTTTTTCGTTTTATCGTTATTTTTTTTTCTAAAAGTTTTGAAGGAGGAGGGTGGGTGGGGCTATAGTGATTCAATATAACAAAAACTTTTTTTTGTCATGTGTATGTGTGGGCTTCTCTGCATTAGGGGAAATCCGGGTCAGGTCAAATAGATAGTGATGCCCCCTACAGATTTTAAATTATTTCACACACAACAATACCTGAAACGCTCTTAGCAGAAGAACTTGAGCGGGTGAGTCGGTGTAGCGGGAAGTGGGGGAGTGAATGTATCAGAATGCGTATTTTCTCATTTACGATTTTTTTTTTGGTATTCAAAAATGCCAAGCATCATATACAAAATGTATACCGATAAGCTGCCCTTCCATATCGACAGACCTCGTTAATGAAAATTCTAGACGAAGAGGAATTGTATTTTGCGATACATAGTAAGAAAATTGAAATTGCTTCGTGAATGACATTTCAACCTAATTTCAATGCACCAGACTCGTGTTTCGGTTAGTACAAAATTTATTTCAGTTCTAGCGCCCTCCAGTATGATATAGCAAGATTCTTAACATTTTAAGATTTCATAAGGATAGTATCTTCAGTTATAAGTTACCTGTGTGAGTATACAGTGGAGGAGATCACCAAATTTTATCTACTAGGAGTGACAGAAGGAGATAAAACAATTTTAGAATTCAATTTTGATATTTGTAAAATCTGTATTAATCTATTCGCAAATACATTTTCATATTGCCAAAGCAAACACATTTTATATTGCCATGGCCCAAAGTCACTGAAAAAAAAATTCCACTGTATGTATTAGGTAACGTGGCATATCGAATTGTCCCTTACAAAATCCATAATTTTTGCATTGGGGTTATTTTCGCGTATTTCACCAATCAAGGGATTTCGCAAAAAAATCGCCCTCGCGAAAAAAAGCCCTGCTGTATTCCTGCAATGGCAGATACATTTATTTCGCAAACATTTCTCCCAAGCGTAACGTCTTGATGTAATAATCGCGAAAATTTCCCCAGCGAAAATAACCACGTCTACAGTATGTATACCGGACAAAAAAGGTAGGGTTGGATCTCGTTTAAAAATAGTGTTGTGTAATTTTCATCAAAATACCGGAGCTAAACTAGGGACAAATATTACAGAAAAAACCGGTCAAACAGATAGTCTGGTCATTGTAAATTTTATTTTTGAATTTCCCAATTTCCAATTTTGAATAAAATGCTTATTTTACCGTTCGTTAATTTCCCTTACTTAATAAACCTTCCAGATCCATTAAACTCATGATTGTCATTTAACTTTGAATGCTTGTTTAGTTTAAATCCCCTCATTTTAATGTAAAAATTTCTCACTCTTTTTCTTACGTCTTCAAAAATTGCAAAGGTTATGTTTGATTTTCGTATACAGCGATGAGCTCAGTTTTAATACAGATTTTCAAAAAAATGTAATTGTGTACTTTGGATCAGACATGCAATTTCTACAGATTAACTATGAATTACTCATTCCGTGTAAATTTTGGGTCAAAATTCTATTTTTCTGAAATTCGCATTTTTACGTAAATTGGTAGGATATTGACGCTTGGCTCTCTTGACTTTTTTTGTAGCCCAGAGTTGAACAAATACTGACAACTTACTTAAAAATTTTAAAATGTTTATCTCAGTTATCACAATAGAACTATGTACTATGTAACTAAAACAAACAAAGTCCCTATCACAATGGTAATTCAATGCAAACTCTAAATAAATATCCTTAACTTTTTTGTGCAGTATATATAAGGTAACGAGGCATATGGAATTGTTTCCTTTATAAATGGGGTTTGTTACTTGGAATAAGCCAAGAGAGGGGAAGTAATGGCCGGACTAGGAAACGAAGCAAGGATCGTGAAGATAGGTAATTTGGCTGCAATGCTTATGTGCATACTCCATTGGAGTGGTATATTGGATAATTTAGAGCGGTTCCTTCAAGAGCGGTTGCATGTACATACGTGTGATATTTGTCGGATACCTTAATGGATCATCCCATTGGTTTATTGGTATAATTATATTGCACATGCATGGATCTTGGTTTATTTTATTTAGCCGTATCGAAGATTGGCGAGTATAATGTTTTGAATTGTTTGACCGAATCTTGCGCAAAACTCTCAAGCGAATGACTCGATTAAAGGACTTTCATACTTAACAGGAATATATTCCCTGTGTCAGGACCTTCCATTTTGGGACAGACGTTTGACCTTGTGAATTTGACCTAGCATATACACAAAATATAGCTGCCGACCTGGGAGGGGAAAGTTGTATCAATCTGGTCAAAGAGTATGAGCGGGTAAGCCTACCTTTTTGCTGACCATTTAAGGTCTTTAGGTTGGGGTTGCTGCCCATTTAAGGTCTTTAGGTTGGGGTTGCTGACCATTTAAGATCTTTAGGTTGGGATTGCTGACCATTTAAGATCTTTAGGTTGGGATTGCTGACCATTTAAGATCTTTAGGTTGGGATTGCTGACCATTTAAGGTCTTTAGATTAGGGAATCAAACCCATGAAAGACTGGGTACATATCTGTTTTTGAATGAGCAGAGCGTCCGTGATTACCTGTACAACCACATCGTCTGCTACTGACGTGGCAGATGGCCGTCATAAGTCGGCACCGATTGCCCATTGGTTTCGTTGGTTTATGTGTAGTCATTTGTGTTTGATTTTTTTCTCTGTAATTTGGCGTTCACTGTACCATTTGCGTCTCTTTCTGTGTGTGTCTGCTTTGTGTTTTTACAGTGGGTGCTTTGGGTTTTGCTGTTGGTGCTGCAACTAGGTGTTGTTGGAGATCCCTTCTTTCTTGTACAATTGTGCCATACAAACATTTTTTAGTTGTATACCAATAAAATTTTTCATCGTTTGTAGGTAATCAGAACTATTTTACTTGCAGGGATGGCCAGGGGCTCGTCAATTGACCCCGTCACTGTTCAACGAACTAAAGAAACTTCTCTTCTAAAAAACTATTCAACTGTGAAACACCAACATAGACGTACCTCCTCAGTACATCACAGAACTAACATAACAAGTTCTATACCAAGCTCTGTACGGATGACCACAAGTCGGCAGAAACGAAACAAGACTTCAGCGACGGTGTCTCTACTGACTAAAAGCAGACCTATGACGATTTCGAATGGACACAAGTCACCGGTGACAACAAGAATGTCTCGAAAAGTACCCTCCTTGTCAAAGATGCGAACAAGTTCGCCATCACAAACAACAAAATCACGCAGTTCACCTGCGTTAACAACGCTTTCATCAAAGTCAACAACGAAACCACGGAAGTCACCTGCGTTAACAAAGCTTTCATCAAAGTCAACAACGGTACCACAAAAATTACGTACTTCAACAACACATGCACGACTAGAACCGGTGACAAAAAAGATAACAATGCTATCTTCATCTACAAGTTCTACGTTTGGAAAATCTCCCGAATCAACCTCAACATCATCAAAGACACCTTTAACTTCGACGAAATCATCAAGGTTTCCTGCATCTACAACAATGTCACATGTCAAACCACTAAAGACATCACAAAATTCACGTGTGTCGAAAACGACTTCTCAAAGGTCTACGAAACCGTTATTGCCAGTTTCACCCGTTCCTACAACGTTATCAACAAATTCACGCTTGCCAATTTCAAAATCACATAAAACGACATTGGCAAAGTCAAATGTTTCTACATCAATAATGCCTATAACAAACACAGGACACAAAGAAGCTTCGCTACAAAGTACGGAACCGCAGACATCCAGAAAATGGAGTAATAATCCTGGTATCTATAGCAAAAGTAGCCTGGGTATAAATGTGACACAAGGGTATTCTGTCACATTAATAAAGTCAACAGTTCTACCGACGGAGAATTCAAGCATCTTGTCACCTGTAAACCAGAAACACAATTCTATGGATAAAAGTAAGCAAACTATTAATTCTTTCCTATACGATGTTTTTACTCTAAAAGTGAAACAACTTTCATACTTTTAATGAAAAAGCGCACCAATAAGGCTAAGATAGAAATCGAAAACACAACTTAAGAGGTAAAAGAGAAAAACCTATAGGTTAGCCTGTAGCATGTAGGTATAAGACGATTTAAATGTTCTGAAATATCAAATGTATTGTAAAGCATCCTGAGTTAAAATCCTAAAAAAGGTATAAATCGTTAAAATAGGAATGTAACTATAAATTATGACATAAATGTTACTTATAAGTCATATCCCGAAGATCAACCAATACCAGACAAGGATAAAGTTTGAGGGAATAGGGGAATAGATGAGTCTGCCTAACGGGTTTACAGACGTAAATGAAAAATGAGGCCTGTTACTTAGGAAGAGTAATCGTCTCCTGCTTTTATGTTTTCGTTTCCATTCATGTTCGGTACAAAATCGCGTTGTTAGACATCCATATATGAAACTTTGGGCTAATTGTTTTCCTTGTGAAATAAAAAGAATTGGTGGAATTCTGCTTCCTAAGATGATGACTTAATGACTTCTGAGATGTATGCAACAAGCAGACGATACTTACCCTTTCAGAAAACTTATTTCAATTACTAGAGTTTCGTTATTTTTCATATATGGCTTTAATTTTTAGTGTATATCGTTGCCTTTTTCTTTGATTTGAAATCTTGGCTATTGCTTTTTTTCGATTGCAGTGTAACCTTATTTTCGATGTAAAATATAGGTCGCGAATTTCATGAGACATGCCTCGAAAAACAAAGGAAAAACTTTAAATTCCCTTTATCCCTATGAAGATCTTTTCTACAATAAAAAGAAATTTTAAATTTAGAACAGTACAAAAATAAATACCTCCCCCCTTCCCCCCCAATAAAACCAAACTTAGAATTGACCGCGAACAATTTATCATTTACATGCTGATATGCACTTCACGCAATCAGTATAAAAAGTAAATGCATAATAGCACTAGGATGCTTAATTTTGCAAAATTTTCCCCTTTTCATCCTTTTGATGTCAATTCTTTTTTTCTCTCTCTCTCATTTTTTTTTTACTAAATATTAACTTGACTTTTCAGATGTGATGATAGAGTTATCAGTTGGCGTTTTAATCGTAATCCTGGTCGTTGTTATCAGCGTTGTTATCATAGTCAAGCGAAGAAAAAGGTACGCAAATGTGTATGGCGCAAAAGTTACAAAAATTAAAAAAAAATTCCCCAAGTTTACGACCGAAATTATAATTTTCGAACATTTCATTTCTCATTCTCGAACGAAATCCTGTAGAGAAACAGTGTTTTCAGAACGTGAAACTAGATTTTTTCGAGCGAAGTTCTGTGTAAACTAATTGGAAGAAAGCATTCACACAATCTGATTGGCAGTAGAATGCTTTAGCGAAAATTATAATTGTAAATCACATGTAGGTTATCTGACTGGCAGAGATTGGCATGCATTCATGCAATCTGATTGGCGATTGTTAGCGTTAATAAAAATTAGATTTGTAATTGCAAAACATTAAGGAATAGGAATTCTGGTTGTTAGAACACGAAACCTCGTTGTCAAACACGATTATAGAAATTCACATGATTTCTTCTCACTTTCATAGTTTGAAGAGTATATTGTCACATGTAAGGTTTCAGTGCGTAAACCGAAGGTAACAATCGCTTGTTTTTACATGAAATTCTCTTGCCAAAGTCATAAAATTCAGACAACGGAATTTCATGTTCGAAAAAAAAAATCAGAATTAACATTCCTATACCGTAGTTGGCGTGAGTAAACTAGGGATAACCGTCGTGAAAACTTGTTGGTCTAATTATTGTGACTTTGGCATTCCATAAATAAGTGTAAAACTCCTTTGTGATCTGAACAAGCGTCCAATCGTTTTCTTGTAAGATAAAATGTATATTTTTGGCTCATGAGGAAGTTTCAATTCATTTTAGATTGACGTTAAAAGAGGAAATGATCATGTCAAACATAGATAATCAAACTTTACAAAAACTGTTTGGCTCGATTCCATGTTTGTCTCAATTCCTTGTTATCTACATTCAAGTACAATTCAGTCCTATTGACATACATGCACAGATCCAAAATTGTTTCAAGGGGAGGGGTATCATGGTTAAAGTATACGCAAAAAAATCATAAAAATATGTATTTTTGAGAAATTCCATTGGGGTAACCTGAACCCCGTTATCTTCTTCTAGATAGGCTAAACATAACTTTATCTTTTTTTAGGAAAGCAGCCGAATATAGAAAATCTGTTAACGTCACAAATACTGTACCCTACAATGAATTTGACCTAGATGTTCATTCCTCACAGCAATTTGAAGAAATAGATGGTTACGAAGCTTCACTCCAGCAAGACGGTGTTCATAGACAGAACAGCGAATCTGATAAGCATGCCCCGTATGAAGTTCTTCAAAAAGTTCACGTGGAGACTGGAGAACTGGAGTACGATGCTCTCACAAAGACATCAATTACTCAACATGGATATGTTAATTATCATGATAATGGGTCAACGCAAATTAACTCTGAATATGCTAATAGCTCAATTCAAACTTCAACTCCTGATGGGAGAACTGCATATGCAAACTACAATTTCAACACGTCGAGTGAAAATGTTTATATGAATGATAACAAAGTGCATTATGCAAATGTTCATTAAAATATTTCTACTTTCATGTACTGAATTTTGTTAATTATTTCTAAAGCAGGACCAAATTATGTGTCACTTTCTTGTGGGTTTATTTCGCTGGGTGAATGCAGTGTGGTCATGCTGGAGATAATTCCCTTTTCCAAAAAAAAAAAAAAAAAAAAAAAACTTACCCCAGAAAAGAACCAAAACTAATTCTAACCAGACATTTGCTCGATAGATGTTTCTGTATTCATTGCCTTTTCGTTTGGGATTCTGTTGCTTCTTTCAGTGATCTCAATGGGTTTTCGTTCTGCATCGTTATGGTTGTTCCTCCGATACGAGCTAGAGCAGTCTCAACTTGTGTTGTCTATGTTACAATATCATTTTGTTTTTAAGATGAACCATATATTTAATGGAGGATACAAAAAGGGACAAGAAAGATTGAACACTAAAAATCAAAGTGTTTCTACGCTCCTTTGTTATTTTAGTGAGCTAAATGTAAGGTATTGTCTTTTGCGGTCTAAGTTTTGATTCTTCATACCATTGCACATTCAGTTTGTCTGTCATCTTGTCATTATGTTGCGCTAATTCCCCATTCTGATCAGTAATTTTTATGACAGTATATTTATGTAAGAAAATGAAGCACCAGACAAGTGTTTCGGATAGTAAATCCTCATCTGTGGTACTTATTATTTACCGAAGTGATTTTCAGACACAACCAAATGTATTTTAGTAGCGCCCTCTAGTTTTATTTTCTGAATTTATATTATTTTGTGCAGAGTGCGTGGCCCGTAAGTTCGTGTTAGGTCGATGTAAGTTCTGTGTTTTGCGTCTTGTATTTGAAGATTCGTTGACAAGTGTTTTATGCTTTGTCTAGATCAGTCAAGATGGTGTAAACACAGGCAAAACTTACTTTGTTTCTAATGTCGCCTTTCTGAGGACGGACTTTGAATTCTTAACTGTTGTCCTGCATGTTTCAAACATATAATGTGATTATTCTTGTTGCCTTCATCTGTTTATTGACGTGATAATTTTGCATTTTGTCGTCTTATGCCATTGGGATCCCTTGTCCTTTATTTGGAACGACATAAAAAGACTCTGACGCCAGTGGTGGAAGGGTTTACATCAAATCGATGTAAAAGTAAACAGGTGCTTTTTCAACATTCAAAATTCTTGAATGTGTAATGTTGTGAGTGTTAAACAATTTGTCAATTACGAATCAGTGTTGGAACTTGTATGTCATGATAGACTATAACAAAAACTAAGAGAAAACGGACAACTATTTTTTAAATGGCACCCTTCTGATGTCCGAGTCAATTTTGAAGAAAAGGGTCGAGGCTAATCTGAATGGTCTTATGCGTGTGTGTTTCGATGATAAACGTCTTTAAATTCATTAGCATCATTTAAAACCTGATAAATTTACAGCATGGACCAGACATGCACGTTTCGGGTACTAAACCCTCGTCAGTGATCCTAAGTCTAAACAATGTCATATGACCAAAAAGTATGAAAATTATTATGTCCAAAAATGTACCAAAAGACGTAGCAGAATGAGTGGGATATGATGCTACAGGACCCACGTTTTAGAAATTTCAAACAATTTTGTAACAGCAAATTTCAAATGCGTTGAAGAGACAGACGATCAACCGAGGTTGATCGAACTTGGCTACATGTGCCCTCGGGGACTCTTGGTCCACCAGCAGTGACACTCACCAAGTAGTTCAAATGTTAAACGTCTTTAAATTCATTAGCATCATTTAAAACCTGATAAATTTACAGCATGGACCAGACATGCACGTTTCGGGTACTAAACCCTCGTCAGTGATCCTAAGTCTAAACAATGTAATATGACCAAAAAGTATGAAAATTATTATGTCCAAAAATGTACCAAAAGACGTAGCAGAATGAGTGGGATATGATGCTACAGGACCCACGTTTTAGAAATTTCAAACAATTTTGTAACAGCAAATTTCAAATGCGTTGAAGAGACAGACGATCAACCGAGGTTGATCGAACTTGGCTACATGTGCCCTCGGGGACTCTTGGTCCACCAGCAGTGACACTCACCAAGTAGTTCAAATGTTAAACGTCTTTAAATTCATTAGCATCATTTAAAACCTGATAAATTTACAGCATGGACCAGACATGCACGTTTCGGGTACTAAACCCTCGTCAGTGATCCTAAGTCTAAACAATGTAATATGACCAAAAAGTATGAAAATTATTATGTCCAAAAATGTACCAAAAGACGTAGCAGAATGAGTGGGATATGATGCTACAGGACCCACGTTTTAGAAATTTCAAACAATTTTGTAACAGCAAATTTCAAATGCGTTGAAGAGACAGACGATCAACCGAGGTTGATCGAACTTGGCTACATGTGCCCTCGGGGACTCTTGGTCCACCAGCAGTGACACTCACCAAGTAGTTCAAATGTTAAACGTCTTTAAATTCATTAGCATCATTTAAAACCTGATAAATTTACAGCATGGACCAGACATGCACGTTTCGGGTACTAAACCCTCGTCAGTGATCCTAAGTCTAAACAATGTGATCATTGTGACATCATCATGATGTTTATCTCTTTAATAGATACCAATGGCGTAGCTACCAAGCATGCTTGCATGCTGAAGCATCCACTTTTTTTCTAATATTTCTTAATTTGGTACTACTTTTCCTCTCATCGAAGACACCTATTGTAGCGTTTCCGTAGACAAGTCCTCCATTAGTATTCAGCCTCCTTCGTTGCCATGGAAATGCCTCCACCTTGGGACCTCTATCTGGTCCCAATTTTCCTTATCATGAAAAGCATCCATTTAATTTTGCCCAAGATACGGCATTGGATACATGAAAAGAGGGGCGCCAGACTAAGCTATTTTGGCTTATTTGAATCATTGTGGTCGGGAGAACCACGGATGGGTATTCATTTTCCGAAATATGCATGCATGCTTTCAATCAATACTAGTAACCTAAATTTTCCCGCCAGATTATCTTTGCACTGTAGATTATAGTGAAGTAAGCAATAGCCACCCTTCATGATTACGTCTCATGTAAACGTTTAATGATAATGGTCACCTAAAACCTTTATTATTTGAGAAACATGACGATCTTTATTTCAAAATTACAAATCTCTTGAGCCTGAATTCTAATACTTCTTTTTTGTATTCTTATCGGAATAAATATTTTCAGAACAAGCTCGAACAACAGCGACCTTGCTGTGAGGTAAACTACTTAACCAGGGGTATATGAATGAGCGACTGTTCACTGCAAATATTTTTGGACGATACAATGAAAATATATAAATTTTTTTTACATCTCTTTGCTTACAATGTTGAACCATACTTTAGGAAAACATCGGCTATTATATCTTAAATCTGTTAGTGTTTTTGGTTATTGGATGGGTTTCGCATTTTGTTAGTGTTTGGTTGTGTTTGAATGTCTATATATTGTGATTTTTGAATTCTAATCAGGGTTTTGCGTCTGACGACGGCTTACTGATGTATGTTAATTCTGGATATGGAGATAGAAACACCGTTACTCACGGCTGTTAGGTCTAATAGTGTTTTTTTCTCAATTACTTACCAAGGCTGGTGCCGGAGGGACGCGTGTTATGCGACAAATTAAAACAATGCTATATTTGAAAATCAATCTCTTAAAGTCTACCATGTCATTGTATTAGCAATAAACATAGAATAAGTACCAATCAGTTATTCAGTCTCAAAGTTGAGATGCCAAGGCAAAATTATTAGAATTCCCATTGGAACAGTTGCGAACCTCGGAATGAACAAATGAGTTAAAGAAGATCCTGACTATAATCTCAACAGCACTCACAATAGAGCACCGAATTGAGCATCGACGGACTCCTAGCAAGCTAGAGGTGAGACCAGGTGCTCGGGAGGAGTAAGCATCCCCTGTTGGCTAGCCGCACCCGCCGTCGATGTTCATGCACGAAAAAAAAAAAAAAAAAAAACAATATATAAAATACATGCATTGTACTGTCTGAGGTACAAGTGGTAAAAATGTTAAAATTTTCATTTCAGTCTCAATAATTTTACACTATTGATGATGATTATCCGAAGCATAACCGTCTGCTGCACAGTATTTATCATTTTTTAATGCAGAAGGCTGATCTCCGGGTACAGCAGTGTTGGGACATTTTGTTTTCTCTTTAAAGTACTTACATCTTACACACACTGATGAGGGCTAAGTACCCGAAACTTGCATGTCTGGTCCATGCTGCAAATTTAATTGTTGTTAAATGATGCTATAGAATTTGAAGACGTTTAACATACCATTGTACTTGACGTTATGAAAATGTAATTTTTTAATACAAGTAAGAGAAAGGAGGGTATCTTCAACAACACTCGGGGTGCAGCACCCACAGCAAAACCCTAAACACCCAAAGAAAAACACAGAGCAGGCAATCACAGAAAGAGACTAAAGGTACAAGGAACACCAACTCACACCATAGAAAAATCAAATACAAAATACCACACATAAACCAACGAGACCAATAGGCAACCGGTGCCAACTTAGGACGGCCATCTGTCACGTAAATAGCAGATGGTGTAGTTATCCTGATTACGTGCGCACAACCCTCCCATATTTCCGAGTACCGAGAGGCCTCATTGTGGTGTAAAATAACCTATTCACTGTAAGATGAACATACAAACAGACAACATGATGCAGGGGCCCAAGAAACACACAGACGGTGATGTGTATGGATTAAAAAAACTAGAAGGCACACGAAATACAGTCCGTGCTCTGTCAGTTGTAGCGATCTATTGCATGTGATCACCAGAGGAGTCCGACTGACACTCAGAGAGGAAAGGTGGTCGGGGCCCTCTCATCTCTAAAGAGATTTAGACAGGGCCCGTCTTGGAGTCCCGTCGTCACAGTCAGTGTGCAGTTCTTAAGAATGCGCTGGTACAAGGCTGTAGATTGTCTAAAGTAACGAATAAAGTGCGTGCGCAGGTACGTAGAATGATATCTTATAAGTTCAATGTATTTTTAAGTTTTCTTTATGAATATCATCGCAAGATCAATGTAACATTGATAGTGACGTGAAGTACGTTTATTTTTTATACACAATAATCTAAAGTTAATAGCTTTATCTATTTAATGAAAATTATAACATCTATGGTAATAGCGGAAATGTATCTAATCCAAATATTTCACAATATGGACAGTTCCATCAAACTGTCCTATCCATAGATTATTATGATTGTCCACATCTAGCTGACGAGGTTCCTGGATGCCATGTTCCCGCCCTACCAACTCCCGCAATTTCTGATTCTGATCCATGATATAAACACAGTGATTTTCTCCATCCAGACATAGAAGGTTACCCTTCCTATCCATTGCTAACCCCAAAGGCCATCCCAAGTCTTTGCCTTCTATTGTTTTTGTAATTGTTGATAGAACGCCTCCACTTTCACTGACCAGCACAATGGCATGTGCTTTCATGTCACTAATGTAGATGTTACCATCGATATTCTCTATGGCATACATGGTTGCGCCATCGCCTGATCCGTTATACAGCCGTTCCACCACGGTTCCATCACCGTTGGTTCTAACCGCCCTGCCGTCCCAGGTACAAATCAGTATCTTCTGGTCAGCTGTAACGGATACTCCCATATTGGTGGATGGTGATGCATCAAATAACACTTGTTCACTGCCGTCTGCTTGTAGCCTGCTGACTAAATTTTTCTCGTTTTCACAAACACTGGCTAATATGACATCACCGCAGTCCATTATAGCTAGTGCATGTGGTCTATTCGGTACATTCCTCCTTTGAAGAACACGGCCTTGGGTATCCACCATAACTATTTCTTTGGATTGATTGCCACCAAGCCAAACGTTACCTTCCTTTGATGTACAAACGGATGGCCATCCTTTCACTGGGGATTGAAACGTTGACATCATTGTAGCTGCCATTGTTGATTTCGCAATGTCTGAAGGATTAGAAGTTTATATATTAAACCTCTTCAAATTGAATAGCATCATTTAAGAAAAGATAAATTTGCAGCATGGACCAGGCATGCATGTTTCGGGTACTTAACCCTCGTCAGTGATCCTCAATCTAAACTATGTAATATGGCCAAAAAGTGTGAAAGTTATTATGTGAAGAAATGTACCGAAAGACGTAGCAGGAAGGGTAAGATATGATGCTACAGGACCCACGTTTTAGAAATTTGAAAACTTGTGATAACAGAAATTTTTCTAATGCCTTGAAGAAAGGATCAACCGAGGTTGATCGAACTTGGCTGTATGTGTCCTCGAGGACTTCTGGTCCACCAGCAGTGACACTCACCAAGTGGTACCAATGTTAAACGTCTTCAAATTGAATAGTATCATTTAAGAGCAGATAAATTTGCAGCATGGACCAGGCATTCACGTTTCGGGTACTTAACCCTCGTCAGTGACCCTCAATCTAAGCCAAAGAGTGTGAAAAATATTATGTGTCCAAAAATGTACCGAAAGACGTAGCAGGATGGGTGGGATATAATGATACAGGACCCACGTTTTAGATATTTCAAAAAATTTTGATATCAGAAATGTTCGAATGCGTTGAAGAAAAAGACGATCAATCTAAGTTGATCGAACTTGGCTACATGTGCCCTCGGGAACTCCTGGTCCACCAGCACTGACACTCACAAAGTGGTACAAATATTTAACGTCTTCAAATTCAATAGCATTATTTAAGAGCAGATAAATTTGCAGTATGAACCAGACATACATGTTTCGGTAACTTAACCCTCGTCAGTGATCCTCAATCAAAACAATGAACTATGGCCAAAGAGTGTGAAAAATAGTATGTCCAAAAATATACCGAAAGACGGAGCAGGATGGGTGAGGTATGATGATACAGGACCCACGTTTTTTTAAATTTCATGCAAATTGAGCAAAAGGGCATAAAAAGATAAAATGTTTAAGTGTAAAAAATAAAAGAGAAGCAAATCACGTAAATTCTAAGAAAATCGTTATCTCCCGAAATGCTAAAAAAATTCGTTTTAAGAATTCCTAAGATAAATTGTACCTTTGGTCCAAAATCGGTGACAATTATGCATAGATACCCTTTTCATATTATTGCACATTTGGTAAAGCTTTTTTCCATAGGATGTAATGTTAAAGTTGGGGTTATTCGATAGACGATTCTATAGACGATAAAGATGTCCTTACAATCTTTGATCTATTTGAAAAGTTTATAAAGGTTCAAAGATGATAAGCACGAAAATTCCAAAAAAAGTTATCAAAGGGAGAATATAAGCTCTCACGACCAGAGGTACGAGCTACCTTAAGATCGTCACGCGATCACATATTTGATAGATATTATTCGTGCATTAACGATACAATGTGAGCATAGTGTATAATAATGGTGGGACCAGTCAAGCTGAAAATTTATTAAAGAATCACTTCATTAAGAAAAATGGTTGGAAATTTGCTTACTTTTACAGCGAATTGTGTAACATACAAATTCAGCACATTCAATCATGAATAAAAAAATGATTAGAAGTGAAAGTTTCAATTAAAGGTCTACTGACATGGTCTGTTTAATCCGAGGATAAACTGTAGTTAGTCTAGAATATAAGTGTTGTTGCACTCAATTCGAACAATACTGTTTTTGACTGTAATTTAAATGGGTAATTATGTACGAATATATTCTGACATCTTCCTCATGCAAAAAGGTATCTTCCTCACGCTGATTTCTTCCTTCACCTGGCCCCTTAAAATACTGTACTTTATGAATTTTACCTCTTCGTATAATTTTTTCTCGATTTCGTCTATTTCGGTCTGGAGCATTACAGATGAAATACAATGTCTCTCTGAAACTATAATGGAAACAAGTGTTTTAATTTGCTGTATTTTTAGGTTATGCGATAATTTACCTACCTCAGCTCCGCGTGTTTTAGTACATCTTCCTGTGGGCTTTCCTTAGTAAACACTTGACTGCGTTTTGAAAATGAGTGTCTTACACAAAAGGGAATTGATGACCTTGAGGCACAAATGTATGGAAAGCCAAAAGGGTCAACATTCTAACATTGCAACTCTGTAATTGCATATTCGAAAATCAAGATTTGTGACTTGTTGTTCTGTGAATGTACATTTCTAACACTGCAACTCTGCAATAGCATATTTGTAAATCACGATTTGTGAGTTGTTGTTATGTAAATGTACATTTCTAGCTTCGTAGACCTATATTTCTTAGTAAATGTCTGTGATTTGTCGTTCCGTAAATGGACATTTGTTCTTTGTTCATAAATGAAAATTCATAATGCAAACACAACATGCATCATTCGTTCTTCCAATATTCTTCATTCGTAACGTCAGAACAACAAATCACAAATATTGATTTACGAATATACAATTGCAGAGTTGCAATGTTACAAATGTATATTTACAGAACTACAAATCACAAATCTTGATGTACAAATATGCAATTGCATTGTTGGATTTTTGACCCAGTTGGCTTTCCATACAAATGAGGATCGGCGTGGTTTATCATATGACAGAAATTGACATATTTTAATGTTATAAATTTCAGAAATGATTTGCATTGATTAAAATCGCAATATCATGACCTTTTCTAAAGTACATGAAATACAGCGTATCAGTTACTTTTTCTCTTCCCATTAAGGATATAAAATAAAAGGGTTTTAAAGTACCCAAATACGACAAAGGCCTCAAAAGGATGAATGTGTACAAATAACTCAGAATTAGTGACGCATAGAGGTACGGTGCAACAAATAAATAAGTATGGAAAACCACTAAGAAGTTAAGATACTCATTTTACCATTGTAAATCCAATATAACACTAGGAATCAGCAGGATTGTTAAAGTCACATTGAAGATCGATAATGTCTCATTGAAGAAAAGGGGAAAAATGTAAAAAGAATGAATCAAAAACTAAGATTATGATGATAGCAAGATGTCTTCATATATTTTTTCATATTTATAATGTATATAATGTACAACAAATCACACCTATGAGTGAAAAAGCTGTACAAATTCTTAATTGTACACAGAAAGGATAGAAACAAGTTGAAGTTAGTAAAAACGATGTTGAAATCTTCGAACAATTTATTCTGTCAATTTGAAACACTGTTGTAGTTCATTCCCCATGTGCCTTTGGATTATTTGAAACGCTCTAATAATTTATGCTGTTCATTTTTTTTTGAAGAACAGGGCAGTTAGATATTTAAGGAGGTTGGACGTCAAACAGGTTAAAAAGAAACTGGGAATTCCTTTTTACTTTAACCTTTGTTTCATACAGTATATTTCTGAACAAATTAATATATGTATTCGTATCTCGAGTAAACAACTTTCGGTTTCGGTTCTGGAAAGCGTTGATGATGGGCGGATATGGTTAAGTTTATTTCAGACTGAAACTCGGTGAAAGCAAGATAGGGCAAGGTGAAATTATCACATGACTGTAAGTACGGGTTAGCGTACGTTATCGTTATCACGGCAACCATTTTTCGATATTCGGATATGGTTTTCTCTTTCTGTCAAGGATTATGAAATTTCTTTTCGTAATTAGGGAGCAACCATTTTATTTTTATTGGGGGGGGGGGGGGGGGGGGGGGGCAGGAAGACTTTTGCCAGCCGGAAAATTTTTTTCGGCCATTTTAAGAGCCGGAAAATTTTTTTCGCCAGCCCTTCGGGCCGGATTATTTTTTTTTTGTAATTTTCCAATGTTGAAAATTACCCTAAAGTTTAAATAATTCCGTGTGATTTTTCGGCCATATTAAACATCAAACACACAATGAGTTCATCTCTTGCCAGCAGATCACTTCATTTTAATTTCTTGAATGGCATATGGTGCCTATAATCTGTTTACTAAAATGATACTCAATGGAGACAGGCTATATGGTGCTAATGGCTTTTGAATTTGATTTGTTCACTCCAAATTGCGTAAAGTTTATTCCATTTTTTATACTTTGTTTATGATACACAAAAAAGTGTTTACTGGGCAGTGGAAAGGTCGGAAGAGAGGGGTGAGTGGCAATTTCATGATCCGGAAAATTTTTTTCGCCGGCCCTTCGGGCCGGAAATTTTTTTTCCCTAAAATTTCGATCCGGAAATTTTTTTTTGCAAAGTCTTCCTGCCCCCCCCCCCCCCCCCCCCCCCATAAAAATCAAATGGTTGCTCCCTTACGGTATAGTATCACGTTCTTCTCGTGGTTCCCGATAACTTAAAAGTTATTTTGAGGAGGCAAATTTTTTAGGGGAGAGTAGAATTAATTTCAGCAAAGTCCACAGACTTGAGATAGCTTAGTTACAAAACCATTTTATCAGATGAAACCTTTTCTTCTACCGATCTGTATTTATACCTCAAGGACAGACATACTCTTTGTACACTGTTAAGACGCTCTAACTTAACGTTCTACAGGATGATCCCGACAGGAGTTTTTGTTTGGTTATATCAAGATGAATGGAAAAAAATCCGAAAAGTTGCTCCGGTCGAATATAGATTACTAGAATTTGGAGCCACGATCATGAACAAAAGAAAAATATAACTATTATATAGAATGTGTCCACCCCTGCGGTTGTGGAGGAAAGGGTGTGTGCAGGAGGAAGGGTTTGTGATTAAGCTATGATATCTCAAACCTATGACAAAGTAACCTTATCTTACTGTTGATTGGTCATTATTATTATCGTAGACAACTTGGCAAGCTTAACGTCACCATCACGGTCTTAAAACATGTTAGTGTCAATAAGGTACATGCTTTTTAAAGACCAGAACATAGCTTCGAGACTTCACGATATATATGATATACGATCGTCTCTAATCACAGACACGAATTTACTAATCGCTTAATCCGATTCTGAATCGTACAAATATTTTCCTTAATTTACGAACAAACTAAATCTACAAGCAATTTTCTGAATTGTACGAACGATTTATAATTTTCAGAATCGTGCTAGCAATTCTCTATTTCTGAATAGTACCGTCGATTTTCGGAATAGTACAAACGATTTAAAAATCGTACAAACCAAAACTTAAAGGAATACCTTATTGTACAGATGATTTTTTCAAACGCCCAGGCGATTTATAAATCGTAACGGCGGTAATTCATCTTTTCACTTCACTGTTTTGTCACGAACACGCTGCTGTAGTTGACTTCCAATTTGATACGCTGTTTATTTTGTTGCAGAGGAATGTAGGTAGAGATTAAAGGAAGTTAGCTGTCTAACGAGTTATAAAGAAACTAGGATTTTCTTTTTACTTTCGTTAGGTTAGTATGAAAATAGTTAATTTAAGAAATATTCGTTCGATTTAAACAGTAAACATATATATTTCTTTGTCACATAAAGAAACAAATTATTCAGGGAATGTAGTGTACACATTATTCGGTTGTGCCGATTCATGTTAATGAAACGTTTACTAGATCTCCTAAACGTGTGCACGATAGCTTGTAAAAAACGCAAACGTCTAGACGCTTCTTTGTATTTCTTTTCTTTGAAAATTGATTTTCATTAGTGTTTATTTGAATACGACTTCGATATGCTTGATTAGATTTCATTTATAAGCTTAATAAGACATGCTGATGCTTTTATGAATTTAAACAAAATGGGAAAAACTTTACATCTGTAAACAACCAAACTGTTATTGAAAAATGTTCACGGTTCAAAAGTACACGGTGGACACCATGCAGTTAGTGGGAAGGCATACGTGGAGAAAGGGGTGGTAATGTCCGAGAAACAGACGACAGAAACGGAGAAAAGATGATAGCGACGATTTCGATTTTTCGGAGATATCGACTCTTTTTTCATAACAGGATCGAATCGTTTTATAACTTTTCTTCCGGTTTTGATTCGTATGTTAAATGAAGAATCTCCGAAATAATCAACGCCACTACCTGACTAGACCAAGGACATCCCCATGTTTGATTAACTGTTTATTTCTTAGAGTGATAAAGATATTAAAGTCGCTCTTTCAAGTGAATGAATAGTATTCGATGTACACGTTTAGAAATTACATAAACCTAACTTTAAAAGCCACAAAACAAAATGGCTTCGTGTACACGTTTCACCCTTAGTACAAAAATGTAATGTTTTACTTAATTTCAATTAAGACTTGTTTAAGATTTAGAAAGCTGTAACTACATAGGCTAAAAGTTTTTTTTTTTCGGACAAACAGAAGGTGAAAGAAATATAAGATATAATTATTGATGAATGAAAATTAGGGGGGGGGGGGGGGTTGACAGTAAGTGTTTTGAATATATGTCCCTGACATGGTCGCCATAGCACTTTCTATATAGACTAACCTCAGACAGTGCATGTTTTCATTTCCGTGCTTGAACATAGACGGCGGGTTGCGGCTAGCCAAGCAGGGGATGTTTACTCCTCCCGGGCACCTGGTCCCACCTCTAGCTTGCTAGGGGTCCGTCGATGCTCGAGTCTGTGCTTTATTGTGGAAGGAGGGGATCTCCAACAACACCTTGTTGCAGCACCAACAGCAACCTTTCAAATCACCTACTGAAAACACAAAGAAGACACGCACAGAAAGAGACGCAGTGGTACAAGGAATTGTGAGTGCTGTTGAGATTATCGTCAGGATCTTCTTCAACTCATTAGAGTTAGAAGAAATTATCATAAGAGTGAGGACTGTAAATTCAATTTAGCGTTCTCGCTCTCTCGGCAACCTTTTTAGCTCACCTGAGCAAAGCTCAAGTGAGCTTTTGTCATAGCGCACCGTCCGGCATCCGTCGTCTGTCGTCCGTCGTCCGTCCGTCGTCCGTTGTAAACTTTTCAACATTTTCGACTTCTTCTCCAGAACCACTGAACAGATTTGCATGAAACTTGGTAGGAATGAAGTACTCATGGTCCCCTAAAAGTGTTGTTGTTTTTCGTCCGGATCCACTAACAGGTGGCGCCACCACAGGCAAAAGTAGGCTACGGGGGTACCCTCCTTTGACAAAGTTCTTCTTCAGAATGGAAGCACGTATCGACAAACCGAAAGCATCAGGATGATCTTGAGAGATGTCTCAAGAAGTGTTGTTATTTTTGGTTCCACTCGGAAGTCAAATTTTTGACGCGTTTTTGACGCCTTTTCGGACTTTGTCAGAAATGCACATTTTTGCACTATTTCTTTAAAAAACTCAATAAGTGTATGATTTTACACATACATTTACTGCATATTTATCATATTTTAGTAACTAAATGCTTTGATAAGTATTTTATTCTAAAATTTTATTTTTTTGATTTTTTTTTTGAATTTTTTTCTTATGTGAAAAGGAAAGGGGGGGGGGTGATTTTCATACATATTCAACTTCTTCTCCAGAACCACTGAACAGATTTGTATGAAACTTGGTAGGAATGAAGTACTCATGGTCCCCTACAAGTGTTGTTGTTTTTCGTCGAGGCAAAAGTAGGTTACGGGGGGTACCCTCCTTTGACAAACTTCTTCTTCAGAATGGAAGCACGTATCGACAAACCGAAAGCATCAGGATGATCTGGAGAGATGTTTTAAGAAGTGTTGTTATTTTTGGTTCCACTTTGAAGTCAAATTTTTGACGTGTTTTTGACGTCTGTTCAGACTTTGTCAGAAATGCACATTTTTGCACTGTTTCTTTAAATAACTCAATATGTGTATGATTTTACACATTCATTTACTGCACATTTTTCACATTTAAGTTCCTAATGCTTCGATATGTATTTTATACTAAAATTTTAATTTATTGATTTTTTATGATTTTTTTTTCTTATGTGAAAAGGAAAGGGGGGGGGGGTGATTTTCATACATATTCAACTTCTTCTCCAGAACTGCTGAACATATTTTTATGAGTAATTTTTCAATCATGAATAGATATGTTTACTGGGCACATGGACCCAAGGCTTGTGGGTTAAAGTCCCGGCACCAGCACTCCTCAAATTTTTTTCTTTTTTTTTTCCCATTTTGTCAGCTTATTATGCACTTTTAGATCATCTGAATACCTTAAATTCCATTTTTGACTTTAAAAAAAAAAATTCTTCCCTTTATTAGCTCACCTGAGCAAAGCTCAAGTGAGCTATTGTCATAGCTCACCGTCCGGCGTCCGTCGTCTGTCGTCCGTCGTCCGTCGTCCGTTGTAAACTTTTCAACATTTTCGACTTCTTCTCCAGAACCACTGAACAGATTTTCATGAAACTTGGTAGGAATGAAGTACTCATGGTCCCCTACAAGTGTTGTTGTTTTTCGTCCGGATCCATCAATAAGTGGCGCCACCACAGGCAAAAGTAGGTCACAGGGGGTACCCTCCTTTGACAAACTTCTTCTTCAGAACGGAAGCACGTATCGACAAACCGAAAGCATAAGGATGATCTAGAGAGATGTCTTAAGAAGTGTTGTTATTTTTGATTCCAATCGGAAGTCAAATTTTTGACATCCGATTTTTGGCGTCTGTTCAGACTTTGTCAGAAATGCACATTTTTGCAGTATTTCTTTAAATAACTCAATATGTGTATGATTTTACACATTCATTTACTGCACATTTATCAAATTTAAGTTCCTAATGCTTTGATATGTATTTTATACTAGAATTTATTTTTTTTGATTTTTTATGATTTTTTTTTCTTATGTGAAAAGGAAAGGGGGGGGGGGGGGGTGATTTTCATACATACTCAACTTCTTCTCCAGAACTGATGAACATATTTTTATGATTATTTTTTCAATCATGAATAGATATGTTTACTGTGCACATGGACCCAAGGCTTGTGGGTTCAAGTCCCGGCACCAGCACTCCTCAAATTTTTTTTCTTTTTTTTTTCCAATTTTGTCAGCTTATTATGCACTTTTAGATCATCTGAATACCTTAAATTCCATTTTTGACTTAAAAAAATTTTTTCTTCCCTTTATTAGCTCACCTGAGCAAAGCTCAAGTGAGCTATTGTCATAGCTCACCGTCCGGCGTCCGTCGTCTGTCGTCTGTCGTCCGTCGTCCGTCGTCCGTTGTAAACTTTTCAACATTTTCGACTTCTTCTCCAGAACCACTAAACAGATTTTCATGAAACTTGGTAGGAATGAAGTACTCATGGTCCCCTACAAGTGTTGTTGTTTTTCGACCGGATCCATCAATAAGTGGCGCCACCACAGGCAAAAGTAGGTCACAGGGGGTACCCTCCTTTGACAAACTTCTTCTTCAGAACGGAAGCACGTATCGACAAACCGAAAGCATCAGGATGATCTAGAGAGATGTCTTAAGAAGTGTTGTTATTTTTGATTCCACTTGGAAGTCAAAGTTTTGACGTGTTTTTGACGTCTGTTCAGACTTTGTCAGAAATGCACATTTTTGCAGTATTTCTTTAAATAACTCAATATGTGTATGATTTTACACATTCATTTACTGCACATTTATCAAATTTAAGTTCCTAATGCTTTGATATGTATTTTATACTAGAATTTAATTTTTTTGATTTTTTATGATTTTTTTTTCTTATGTGAAAAGGAAAGGGGGGGGGGTGATTTTCATACATATTCAACTTCTTCTCCAGAACTGATGAACATATTTTTATGAGTATTTTTTCAATCATGAATAGATATGTTTACTGTGCACATGGACCCAAGGCTTTTAGGTTCAAGTCCCGGCACCAGCACTCCTCAATTTTTTTTTCTTTTTTTTCCCATTTTGTCAGCTTATTATGCAGTTTTAGATCATCTGAATACCTTAAATTCCATTTTTGACTTAAAAAAAATTTTTCTTCCCTTTATTAGCTCACCTGAGCAAAGCTCAAGTGAGCTATTGTCATAGCTCACCGTCCGGCGTCCGTCGTCTGTCGTCCGTCGTCCGTTGTAAACTTTTCAACATTTTCGACTTCTTCTCCAGAACCACTGAACAGATTTTCATGAAACTTGGTAGGAATGAAGTACTCATGGTCCCCTACAAGTGTTGTTGTTTTTCGTCCGGATCCATCAATAAGTGGCGCCACCACAGGCAAAAGTAGGTCACAGGGGGTACCCTCCTTTGACAAACTTCTTCAGAACGGAAGCACGTATCGACAAACCGAAAGCATCAGGATGATCTAGAGAGATGTCTTAAGAAGTGTTGTTATTTTTGGTTCCACTCGGAAGTCAAATTTTTGACGCGTTTTTGACGCCTTTTCTGAATTTGTCAGAAATGCACATTTTTGCACTATTTCTTTAAATAACTCAATAAGTGTATGATTTTACACATTCATTTACTGCATATTTATCATATTTAAGTAACTAAATGCTTTGATAAGTATTTTATTCTAAAATTTTATTTTTTTGATTTTTTTTGGAATTTTTTTCTTATGTGAAAAGGAAGGAGGGTGTGATTTTCATACATATTCAACTTCTTCTCCAGAACCACTGAACAGATTTGCATGAAACTTGGTAGGAATGAAGTACTCATGGTCCCCTACAAGTGTTGTTGTTTTTCGTCGAGGCAAAAGTAGGTTACGGGGGTACCCTTCTTTGACAAACTTCTTCTTCAGAATGGAAGCATTTATCGACAAACCGAAAGCATCAGGATGATCTAGAGAAATGTCTTAAGAAGTGTTGTTATTTTTGGTTCCACTCGGAAGTCAAATTTTTGACGTGTTTTTGACGTCTGTTCAGACTTTGTCAGAAATGCACATTTTTGAACTATTTCTTTAAATAACTCAATATGTGTATGATTTTACACATTCATTTACTGCACATTTATCACATTTTAGTTACTAAATGCTTTGATATGTATTTTATACTAAAATTTTAATTTTTTGATTTTTTTTTAATTTTTTTTCTTATGTGAAAAGGAAAGGGGCGGGGGTGATTTTCATACATATTCAACTTCTTCTCCAGAACTGCTGAACAGATTTTTATGAGTATTTGTTCAATCATGAATAGATATGATTACTGTGCACATGGAACCAAGGCTAATGGTTCAAGTCCCGGCACCAGCACTCCTCAAATTTTTTCCTATATTTTTTCTCATTTTGTCAGCTTATTATGCACTTTTAGATCATTTGAATACCTTAAATTCGATTTTTGACTTTAAAGAATTTTGCCTTCCCTTTATTAGCTCACATGAGCAAAGCTCAAGTGAGCTATTGTCATAGCGCACCGTCCGGCGTCCAGCGTCCGTCGTCTGTCGTCCGTCGTCCGTCGTAAACTTTTCAACATTTTCGACTTCTTCTCCAGAACCACTGAACAGATTTTCATGAAACTTGGTAGGAATGAAGTAATCATGGTCCCCTACAAGTGTTGTTGTTTTTCGTCCGGATCCATCAATAGGTTGCGCCATTACAGGCAAAAGTAGGTCACAGGGGGTACCCTCCTTTGACAAACAACTTCTTCAGAACGGAAGCACGTATCGACAAACCGAAAGCATCAGGATGATCTAGAGAGATGTCTTAAGAAGTGTTGTTATTTTTGGTTCCACTCGGAAGTCAAATTTTTGACGCGTTTTTGACGCCTTTTCGGACTTTGTCAGAAATGCACATTTTTGCACTATTTCTTTAAATAACTCAATAAGTGTATGATTTTACACATTCATTTACTGCACATTTATCACATTTAAGTTACTAAATGCTTTGATATGTATTTTATACTAAAATTTTAATTTTTTGATTTTTTATGATTTTTTTTCTTATGTGAAAAGGAAAGGGGGGGGGGATTTTCATACATATTCAACTTCTTCTCCAGAACTGTTGAACAGATTTTTATGAGTAATTTTTCAATCATGAATAGATATGTTTACTGTGCACATGAACCCAAGGCTTGTGGGTTCAAGTTCTGGTACTTCTTTTATCTATATCAGGAATTTTAACCCTAGTAACTTTAGTTTCGTATAACAGCAGAACTCATGTGTGCAAGAGTTGTCTTTCTTTAATACTGATATATGTTTTTGAGGTTTAAATTCTTTGATTATCGATTCATTTGAATGTTATATATTTTAAATAATTAAATAAGTAGGAAAAAGGAAACTAAATAATTCAAAAAAGATGAATAAGTATTTTCAAATTCATCTTGTGAAGACTTAGATACATAACTTTGAAATTAAAATATTGAGAGTAGCTCAAAATATTTATGTAAAAACAGAACTCTACATTTACATAACGTAGTGAATGGAGGGGGAAAAGACTGTAATTTACTTAGCAGGATTTTGCTTTAGCTTCTGTATAACTGTCTCTCTCGGGTAACTTAGATTACTCAAGAAGAAGGGGGGAGATGATTTTCATACATATTCAACTTCTTCCCCAGAACCGCTGAACAGATTTTCATGAAACTTGGTAGGAATGAAGTAATCATGGTCCCCTACAAGTATTGTTGTTTTTTGTCCGGATCTGTCATTAGGTGGCACCACCACAGGCAAAAATAGGTCATGGGAAGTACCCTCATTTGACAAACAACTTCTTCAGAACGGAAGCACGTATCGACATACCGAAAGCATCAGGATTACCTAGAGAAATGTCTTAAGAAGTGTTGTTAATTTTTGTTCCACTCTGAAGTCTGGTTATTTTCCTCTTACAAACTTCTTTTTGTTTGATATGCTTAGTTTACGTAGTTTTCAGGTGAGCGTTGTGGCCCCTTGGCCTCTTGTTTTAGTTATTCGGAGAAATATCAAATGTCTTCAAATTTGAAAGCATAATTTTAGAACAGATGAATTTGCAGCATTGACCAGACATGCACGTTTTGGGTACTTAACCCTCGTCAGTGATCCTCAATCTAAAAATGTAATATGACCAAAGAATGTGAAAGTAATTAAGTCCAAAAATGTACCGTAAGACGTAGCAGAATGGATGGCATATGATGCCACAGGACCCATGTTTTAGAAATTTCATAGATATTTTGAAAACAGAAATTTTCGAATGCGTATACAGAAATTTTCCAAATAACAGACATTTTCGAATTTTCGAAATTCTCGAAAGCTATCTCATAAGTTTTCAATAAATTATCCTCATAATCTTTTCTTAAGGAAATATTTTTTAAAGAAGATCCCGACGATAATCTCAACAGCATTCACAATAGATAACAAAATTAAACATCGACGGACCCCTAGCAAGCTAGAGGTGGGACCAGGTGCCCGGGAGGAGTAAGCATCCCCTGTTGGCTAGCCGCACCCGCCGTCGATGTTTATATAGCATGGGAATGAAAATATATAAAATTCATGCACTGTCTGACGTTATGTCTATACAGAAAGTGCTATGGCAACAATGTCAGGGAAGTATATTTAAAACACTTACTGTCAGACCCCTCGCGGTGAACTTTTTTTACGAGCTCCAAACGGCAAAGGGCATAAGTGTGACACAATGAAGTTCAGTCATTTATTTTATCAAGAGTTATCTTAACACACACACACAAATGACACATGAATGTCGGTCAGAATTGATAGCATGCATGAGGTCGCTACAGCCGTCAGAGCATGGACTGTTTTTCGTACGCCCCCTTTTTTATACCCATTCACATATCCATCTGTTTGTTGCTTGGGTCCCTGCGTTTTGCTGTATTGTTTGTATGGCGATCTTACAGTGAGGAGGTTATTTTACACTACAATCGTGCGTTCTCAAGACCTCTTGGTAAAAGGAAGAAAAGTGGGAGGGCTGTCCTCATGTCATCCGGATAACCACAACATTTGCTACTGATGTGACCGATTACCGTCCTAAGTCGGCACTGATTGCCCATTGGATTCGTTCTTTAGTGTTTAATGTTTCAATATTGTATTTGGTGTTCCTTGTCCCTTTTTGCGTCTCTTGCTCTGCATTTCTTCTTTGTGTTCTTGCATGGGGTGTGTTGGTGTTTTGCTTTAGGTGATGCAATTGAGTGTTGAATGAAATTCCCTCATTTCATTCATCATCGCAGTACATATGCATGAGAGGTGTCGAAAAAATTGTTACTTGGTCACATATTTTTTTACACGGCCTCTCAAAGTAAAAATGCATATATACAAACAAATCGTTACTGTCCGTTACGTAATATTAGACATATAGCTTAATGTAGATTCGTTTACTTTTGATGCTACTTATGCTAAGTATGCCTAATTCCTTGTCAGGGATCCCGAAGAATACGCCAAATCATTATCTGTTTACAGATTTTCTGAAGTAGAAATTAAATCCTGCATCTAAATGCGTGCAAATTTGAAATATATCATAACTACCAAATTGTTTGTTCATTCTTCAACCAAAGCTAACAATTGGTAGGTCCTGCCAGCATTTACGGTTATATCTTAACAGGAAGGGATCAGAAATATGTTGTTTAGATATAGTTTTAAAAGTGTATATGGTTATTTCAATATATCTATAGAACTGAGAAAACCAATTATTATAGCATTTCTCAACATCTGGGATCATTTACATAAATCCTACTTTTGCAGGTTACAAGAAACATGGCTATGTCAAAATCTGTCAAAATGGAGCATGCGCAAGCACCTGTTCCTTGCAATCTGTGTGATAATGAAGAACCAGGCGAGCACTACTGTGTAGACTGTAAATATACCCTATGTGTTCAATGCGAGAAAACTCATAGAAAAATAGCAAAGGACCACAAAGTAGTACTCCGCTCCCAAGTGGGCGACCCTGACAGTAAAATCATGAGCTGTACCGAACATGGAGAAAGAGCAATCTTTCACTGCGAGATATGTAGTATTCCAGTCTGCGCCAAATGTGTAATTGGAGATCATCAGGGCCATAAAATGGGTCAACTTACAGACCTATTGGAAGAAAGGAAAAAATCACTTCAAAATAATATCAACGAAATACGGCAAGATACCTTACCTAAACTGGAAAATATGAGAAAAAATATTGATTCAGAGAGAGAATACTATGAATTGAAGGTAAACGAAGTTGCAAAAGAGATGGAAGCTGAAAATAAATATATTCATGAAGAAGTTGAAAGAATTCACAATGAAAGGATTAAGCGTCTAAACAACATTCGAGAGACTGGTTTGATGGTTTTTGATCGCTGTGCCAATGAAATTACAATGACGAAAGATATTGCGTTGGATATAGAGTCACAGTACCAAGATGCCATAGAAAGGAATGTCCTTCAGTCTCTTCCAAAAAAGCCATTGCCTGAGGTGGCAATTAAACCAATTAAACCAGAACTGCCAAAACCTCCTTCTTTTGTACCGGGAAGCAAACAGGAACTTGTCAAAATAATGGGAAAATTACAGGTCTCCTTGATGCAAATACCACCACAAATGATTTCAGTAATACAATCTCCTCTCGAAGGATCGCCATCTGTTTGTATTACGAAAGAAGGAGAAGTTTGGATTGGTGGATTTGAATCCAAAGAGATTGCGATGGTGAATATGCACGGTCAAGTAAACAAGAAAAGGAAGACGCCGTTTAGGAATAGATCGTTGGCAGTATTGGATAACGGTGACATCGTCTTGAGTCCTATTCATAGAGATTCCAGTGTAGTCAGCATATTGCAGAGAGATGGAAACGTTGAACAACTGTTTGACCTAGCACCAACACGTAGTACAGGAGTATCCGTCACACCTGACCAGAAAGTGCTTATTTGTAATTGGAAGGGGAAAGTACTTAGAATTAATAGTGGAGGCTCTGGCGTTTTAAAATGTCTTTATACTGGATCTGGAGATGACACAGCCTCGGATGCTATCGCTGCAGCTGATGGCAAAATTGTCGTTAGTGACAGAAAAACACCTGCAGTAGTGCTCATCAGCTATGATGGAAAAATTCTATCGAAACTGACACATGCAGCTGGAGGCAAAAAGTTGGGATGCCCTGCCGGATTGGCCCTTGATGATATGGGAAATATTCTATGTGGGGACAAGGATAATAACTGTGTGTACATTATCGGTCAGGATCATCAGATGAGAGAACTGGTTGGACCTTCACATGGCATACAAGAACCACGTGATTTGGCTACTGACAATGAAAATAATCTGTGGATAACACAATATAATGGTTTAATCCGCATTTTCAAGTACTTAGCTTAATGGGATATCCATATCAAGAGCAATTGGAAGATCGTCGATACGAGACTTAAGATCTATGGGTGTACCATAATTTTCAACACAATGTTATGGACTTCATATTTATTGTGACCTCAGTGGGCTATCAATTCAGTAATTTGGGAGCATGGTTTCATTTGTTTCTCAGATAATGCTGAACTATCTTTTGAAATATAACTGAAAAAATGTTATCTATAAATTTATCTTTAAAGATTATCTGTAAAGTCCAACAGTTTAGAAATCTAAAAGATTGTCATTATTATCCATCCATTATTGTCCTTTTTTGTATTGTCTGCTTGTAGGCACTTCATACTAGAGGGTTACGATAAATGTAATGGACATAAGATAATATTTGCCCTAGACAGAAATTTTCATTCACCTTCTTATAAGGAGGTAAAGAGTTGAAACCATTCGACATTATTCTTATAAGAATAGTATCCTTTATAAAAGTACATATGTCACAAAGAGAGAAGTTTTTTTTGAAAAAAAAAATGATTATATTGAGAATTGTATTGTGACAGTTCTACCGAATTGAAGCGTGTTGCATGCAAGCAGGAGATGCTTACTCTTCCTGGGCACCTGGTCTCACCCCCATATCGGGAGTTCGCTTCTTTTTATGTGGTGGAGGTTTTTTGTTTGTTTGCTTTGGTTCTGATTTATCCTGATTTTGTATGCCTTCGGTTTCTGATTTTCTGAATTATCGATTTTGTGCTGTATACAGGGATATGGTCATTATCCATATTTGTCATTTCAGCACGAATCGTTCATTCGGGATATACCGTATGATAAATGTTTTCCCCGCGAGAATCAAATTTTACGATTGTGGAGCAAAACAGGGTGTAATTATTTTGGAGAGTAAATTATTTTGCTATTTGAATAGGAAATGTGATTATGATAAGTAGAAGTATTGCAATTTATTTATAGTATTCAAAGATTTCTCTTTATTTTACCTATCATTAATGGTGATTGATGTATTCGATTAAGGCATGGACATAAGCAATGTATTGTGCATGTATATTGCCATCAGTAAGCAACTGAAAAACACTTTATAGAAATTGATTGAAGTTAAAAATTTCGCAAAATCTTATTTTCTCCTTTTCAAATTATTTTCTAAAATAGCGAAAGCTAGTTTCTCGTGAAAATTTCTGCTTATACGGTATGAATTAATCATAGGACTTCTAGGCTATGTTCTGTTTGCACAGAGGTAGATAACGTTAATCCAAGAAAAATGTTAAGATCTCATGAATAATTACATATTCAGTGCATGTCTTTGTTTTAATTAGCATTTAATAATCATGGAATCTTTTGTTGTAGAAATCTATTGAAATTTCAACATGTCGTGTCATGCAAGATATACCTTAATGATATTCGACGCCGGTTGCCCATTTGCCTCGTTGGTTAATGTGGGGTCTTGTGTGTGTCATGTTTCTATAATGTGATCTGGTGTTCCTTGTCCCTTTTGTGTCTCCTTTGGGGTTTTGCTGTGGGTGCTGCAGCCGTGTGCTATTGGAGATCACCTCCTTTCTATCATCTAAATATAAACCAAAGTTGTGCGATTGATGCATCTGAAGATACTACAATGCACGGTACAGAAGCTTGTTGGTAACCTTCATGATTATTCTTAGCCCTAGATCAGAAAAACACCGACAAGACGTTAGAGACAATAGGCTAAAGATACAGCACAATAATAGACAAAAAAGAGACAAATCATTCATCAGATGATTACATACATGAGCTCGCTACAGTCTGCAGAGCACGGCCTGTATTTCGAAAGCCCTTTTTAATATATATTTACATATATTTGTGATGCCGCCCTCAATATTCGAAGATATTGTAAGTTAGGACCATCCAAACCATCGAATCTGACACATTCACTGTTCCTTATTTACGTTTTATGTTTATGTTAAAATGTTGATGGCAAACAGGAAATGCTTATTCATCCCTAGCACCAGATCACATCTCCATTGGGGATTCAATTTTGCTTCATTGCAGAGTAAATTTTATTCTTTGTTGTTAGAGTAATTTCAATATTTATTACTGTTTCTTGGTGTGAAAGTCCTTAGTGTTCACTGTGGTCCTATTTCCACAAAATGTTTGGCTGGCTTTTGAATAATTTGATTTTGTTATAAATTGCAGAGTATATCTTTGTAAATTCATCTGATTTAAGTAGCACTATTTTGGTCATAGATTTCATTTAACTACGCTACTGAATCGACCTTACACAAAATTTGGATATCCGCATTCTCTGCAAGGTAAATGTACAAATATAAATTGAAAAAGAATAGATATATTTTGCTGTGTCAGAAGATTACTTTGGCATTAAATAAGTACCACTGATGAGGAAACACGTGTCTGGTGCATAAAAATAAGTTTGAAATTTTCGCCAAGAAGGTAAAGAGTTGGAACACTTCCATGTTATTCAAACAGATTTTACAATTGGAGTAATGAGTGTACGCTTGGTACAGTTGTGTTCCTAATGGAAGACATTCTCTGGATTAATTTGATACGGTCAGGATATATAGAATTACCCATAACATATAAAGTCTAAAAGTTGAGAAAATTCGAATAGTTGGAAACCCCGGGTAATACGAAGTGAAATCAGCTGACAGAGAGAATCAGCGTCTCTTGTCTTCATGGAACGCCCGCCGCAATAATTACATGGAATATTGTTAAATTCGGTGATTGTGGCTGTACATATCAGGTTATGATGTCTTGTTTGGTGATGTTGACAGCCATTCAATCGCAATCCAGATTGTCACTGATCATTCTGGAAAGAGGAATATCATATGCTTATTAGATCCCCGTAAAGACCGACGCACTTCCTCAATGATGATTTCAGGCATTGTGAATCATACAACCCTGAACGAGTAGCTGACTTGCAAGCCATCTAGATCTAACGATGAAATCTTTTCCTTTATTTGGAAATATATTATGTATTATGGGAATTTTCTTTCCTAAATTACGATCCTTTGTCCATGTTTTTAAGTTAGAGGATCCTTCAGGTAAGATCGGTAACCCCTATGACCCAAAATCCTAAAATGTCAGAGTGTCTGTGTTCGATTTTTCGATATTCTTATTTCGTATCCTTCTTCAGTCCATAGAAGGTATGAAAAATGGTTTGTAGATGTTTTGGCCTTTTTCTTGTTCAGACTCCACTTTTAAAAAAAAACAATATTATGTACGGATAGATAGATATTTTTACTGTAAATTATGGAAAAGAAATATGTTGACTTCTCACTTTGACTGACATTATATTTCTTAATACTCTCATTGAAACAAGGACCTGTACAAGGAGGAGACCGAATCATTATAAAGTTTGAAAATTCTTGATTTAGATGCTACCCCCAAGCAATACTTATATCTATATAAATTTAATTCAATTTGAAACGCGAAACACTGAGGCCGAGTTAGATGCAGGGAGGGGTTATAAAATGGAACAATCTGAGACTGATTTCATCGTGTTCTACGCTAAGTTTTACTTGAAAAACTAGTATTTGAGAAAACAAATGTATGAAAATGGAGCAATATAACACTGAATAGTCAAAATTTGATTAGCACAAGGAAAAGAGGCATTTTCTTGTACCTGTTGAATGTATTGTGATTGCCTCCCCCATCCCCTCTGTTTTTCTTTTAATATTTTTTTGCTTTGAAAATATAAGCAATAAAAGTTGGCTTGCGATTTTCTTTACATACTGACATTTAAATCAAGAATTTCCATTGTAATTCATATTCAGAAACGTTGATCGAAGAAGAGGGAGGGGAAATTTTACTATGCTTGTCCAAAACATTTTACCGTGGAGGGACTAGGGATGCCCCTTTTTCATACGCCTTTAAACTTGTCTCAATGGCTACTCACATATAAATTATACACAAAAGAGCACGATCGCACATTTATAACCTTATAAGTATATAAGTAAATTTAGAGTTTTGGTCTCGGTGAGTTTTGGTTTTTTTTCTGTTTTATTTGTTTATTTTTCTTAACTTTACGCCCATCTTATATGGACAGGCAAGGTGAAGAGAGGAGGAGGGGTGTTACCCACCAAAAAAAGAAAAAAAAAGAAAGAAAAAAAATACATAAACTTAGAAAGATTTCCTTCTTATTAGAATTAAGGACATATTTCTACGATTTTTTAAAAACATTTCTTAAAAGGTCCCCCCTTATAGTGATGCTATAGAAGATCAATAAATTTCCTGTGACCATATTTTAATGTATACTGGTAGTAATAACATTATATACGTTTACATATAATTATTGAAGAAGCACAAGGGGTATTGAGGAAATTGCATCAAATGGATAAAGGATTCGATCAGAGGATGGCGTGTTCAACTTTCAATGGGGGGGGGGGACAAGGGGGTACCTTTCTCCCCTCCACCTCTGACCTCTCTCCTCCTTTTCACTCTTCCCTTACCTCCCCCATCCCGCTCCCTTTCTGCCTCCCTCCGCCCCTTTCCTCCCCCTCCCTCCCATTTTCCTCTTCCCCCTCCTCCTTCCCCCCTCTCTCTCTCCTCCCGCCTCCATCTTCCCCCTGCCTTTCACCCTGTCCACCCCCTCGTCAATTACAAAACTAAGTGCACTAAGATTCAGGAAAGGTAACTCTTACTTGTGATGCTTATTTTTTTCTTAAAATATTCTGGAAATTATCATCTCTTTCCAAAACAAGCGTGGATATCCCCAAATTTCTGTATTTACAAAGTAAGAAAACCATTCAAAAAAGTCCCATTACCTTTTCTGATGAAAAAAAATTCTTACAATTTCCATAGACCAGAATGTTAACTTTATATGGCAATAAATCAATAATTTTGGTAGATACAAATAACTTTCTTATTGATTCTGGAAAGATAATAGAATATACATGCTGATGAAATTCGTATGACGTAGTTATCTCCATTGAACTTTTTCAAATTGACACCTGTTGGAAGCCGGTTCCTTAAATCATAACTAATTCCGTTCTTACTCTGGGATCTGTGGAAATTGTTCATTACGATGGTGTTTCGCTTCGCAATTATCTTTCCTGAGGATATTTGATCGTATGAATTCAGCCTTTCTCATTACATAGACAACTACGAAGAAAGATGCGCGAACGTTACTCCCATCGCAAATTATACAGTTTGCACATCGATAGACCGAAACATGATTTAGTGATTTGCTAACTGTAGCACTACTCTTTTATCTTTTTCTTTATATTCTCCATTTCCAATGGAATTCTAATGACTTTGCCTTGACTTTGAGACTGAATAATAACTGATAGGTACTTCCTTGATGTTTATCTCAATAATTGATGATTATTTTGTTGATTAATAATGTTTGCATCTTTAAAGGTTAGATATTCATTTGAACTCCTGTCTTAACGGAAATTCGCTTTCATCTGTAAGTTATAAAATAATGAAAGTACGTTTGAATTAGATGTAATAGAGTTCTTTAATATTGCGTCATGTTTCTATCCTTTCATGACTTAGTTGTATCCTTAGAGATTCGATTTTTAAAAAAATTTCTTTCGTTTAATCGAAGTCCAGTACCGCCAAAATCCTTTGTATTTATGGCTTGGTAAGCAACTGTTCAGCTGATAAGAGTCAATATACATGAAACGGAATAATCATTAGGATATAAATTCTCAAGATGATGAATTGGAAATGATCCTAAGCACTATAATGGTGTTGGAGATTAATTCATAAGTCAAGAAAAGAGAGTACAGGTTAATTAGGGAATAACTAGATTCTGGTGTTATGTTTGCGGATGGTAAATGTTGATTTTACGGTTGCAGTTTTTTACGGAGTTTTTTTTCTGATGTTTGCACCGTAAAATCAGAATTTACCGTCCGCAAAGATCACATCAGTATCCAGTTATTCCCATTCTAATGCAATCTATATTTGTGTGAATAAACAGCGAAATGTGACGTTAGCAACGTCAAAACCTAGTGTGTTCTCGTTTTACTGCCGTACCTAAGGAGCAAACAACCAATGAAATTCGACCTTATAGCGGCATTGCATTAGAATACAAGATAACCTTGACCTTTTTGCATTTAGCCACTAAATGGACGAGTGTTGTAGTACGCAGGATATACTAACCCTCCATTGGCATAATGGAATGATTTTGTGGTTTTATGCGTTTTTTATTTATCTGGTTTTGTATTCCCATTGATTGTAATTGAGAAATTCTTATTTTGGTTATCTATTTTACCTTCAATCCTTCATTCACTTATTAAGCGAGAGAAATTTATCGTTTTGTTCTGAAAAGCAGACAGCTAATTTCGAGTGAATTATCTCGTATTCACGAAAATTATAGGTTACTCTAGTTTATATGAAAATTTGATTTAGGAATGATTCACTTCTTCAAATTCATTAGCATCATTTTACAGCAGATAAATTTACACCATGGACCAGGCATGCGCGTTTTGGTTAATAAACCCTGGTCAGTGATCCTCAATCTAAACAATGTAATATGACCAAAATCTGTGAAAATTATGTCTTAAATATACCGAAAGACATAGATAATGGCTGGGATGTGATGCTACAGGACTCAGGTTTTAGAAATTTGAGAAAATTTTATAAACAGAAATTTTCAAATGCGTTTGCAGAAACGACCCACCGAAATTGATCGAATTTGGCTACATGTGCCCTCGGGGACTACTGGTCCACCAGCAGTGACACTCACCAAGAGGTACAGATGTTTAACGTCTTCAAATTCATTAGCATCCTTTAAGAGCAGATAAGTTTACAGTATGGGCCAGGCATGTACGTTTCGGGTAATAAATCTTCGTCAGTGATCCTCTATCTAAACAATGTAATAATACCAAAATCTGAGAAAATTATGTCATAGATATACCAAAAGACATAGCAAAATGGCTGGGATATCATGCTACAGGACCCAGGTTAAAGAAATTTGTGAAAATTTTGTAAAGAGAAATTTTCAAATGCGTTTGAAGAAACTACCAACCGAAATTGATCGAACTTGGATATGCCCTCGGGGACTCTTGGTCCACCAGCAGTGACACTCATCAAGTGGAACAGGTTAGATCATGAAAACGATATGTAACATGCAGAAAGGAAAACGTATTTGTATCAAAATTTTATGATACCTGTCATATATCTGTTGCTAAGTGATGTTTTGTGAACATCGACGGCGGATGCGTCGAAACAGGGCATATTTAATATAAATGGACTTAAAGTTGAAATATATTAAAATAAGAAGAGGCCCAAAGGGGATACATCGGTCTCCTAAGTTGCATACAAAAGAATTATAGTGGTCACTTTCGTGGAGGCCCTTGATCAACTTGCTTCCTGTAAAGTAAACACGATGATGTGAAATAGTTCATTGGTACTTATAGTACTTTATTGCGTTTATTATTGGTACTCAGACAGTGCATGTATTTTATATATTCTTTTCATTTTCGTGCATGAACATCGATGGCGGGTGCGGCTAGCCAACAGGGGATGCTTACTCCTCCAGGGCACCTGGTCCCACCTCCAGCTTTCTAGGGGTCCGTCGATGCTCAATTTGGTGCTCTATTGTGAGTGCTGTTGAGATTATCGTCAGAATCTTCTTTAACTCATTTGTGTCACATTTATGCCCTTTGCCGTGTGGAGCTCGTAAAAAAGTTCCCCGCGAGGGGTTTGACAGTAAGTGTTTTGAATATTATTCCCTGACATTGTCGCCATAGCACTTTCTATATAGACGTGGCCTCAGACAGTGCATGTATTTTATATATTCTTTTCATTTTCGTGCATGAACATCGACGGCGGGTGCGGCTAGCCAACAGGGGATGCTTACTCCTCCTGGGCACCTGGTCCCACCTCTAGCTTTCTAGGGGTCCGTCGATGCTCAATTTGGTGCTCTATTGTGAGTGCTGTTGAGATTATCGTCAGAATCAACTTTAACTCATTTGTGTCACACTTATGCCCTTTGCCGTGTGGAGCTCGTAAAAAAGTTCCCCGCGAGGGGTTTGACAGTAAGTGTTTTGAATATTATTCCCTGACATTGTCGCCATAGCACTTTCTATATAGACGTGGCCTCAGACAGTGCATGTATTTTATATATTCTTTTCATTTTCGTGCATGAACATCGACGGCGGGTGCGGCTAGCCAACAGGGGATGCTTACTCCTCCTGGGCACCTGGTCCCACCTCTAGCTTTCTAAGGGTCCATCGATGCTCAATTTGGTGCTCTATTGTGAGTGCTGTTGAGATTATCGTCAGAATCTTCTTTAACTCATACAGGTACCTTGATGACATTCTTACAATCGGCAATCCTGTTTTTGAAAGGTATAAACATCTTATTCATCCACAAGAATTAACTCTAAACAAGGCAAACGTTACAAACACAGAAACACCATTTAACAAAATGAGAAAGATCAAAGGTAGACAGCATGTATAACCATCGAAAATGCGTCAGAATCATCAAACGCATTTTATACCATGGATATGATCCTAATGTCACCAGACGGACACTTGACCAACTTACAGTCTTGTACCAGCGCATTCTTAAGGCTTGCACTCTGACTGACTGTGACGACGGGACTCCAATACGGGCCCTATCTAAACCTCTTTGGAGAAGACAGGGCCCCGACCACCTGTCCTCTCTGAATGTCAGTTGAACTTCTCGGGTGATAACATACATGGGCTCGCTACAGCCGGCAGAGCGCCGGTCTTGTTTGTGTGTGGTCATCTAACAATGAGGAGATTGTTTTACACCGCAATTGTACGTTCGTCGAGACCTCTGGGTAATTGGAAAAGTGGGAAGGTTGTGCGCACGTAATCCAGGATAACCACACCGTCTCCTACTTGCATGGCAGATGGCCGTCCTTAGTCGGCACCGATTGCCCATTGGTCTCGTTGGTTTATGTGTGGTCTTTTGTTTTTCATGTTTCTATGGTGTAAGTTGGTGTCCTGGTCCCTTATGCGACTCTTTCTGTGGATGTCTGCTCTGTGTTTTTGCATTGGGTGTTTTGGAGTTTTGCTGTGGGAGCTGAAACCGAGTGTTGTTGGAGATCCCCTCGTTTCTTCTGTAAGGTTCTACGAAAATTATTTGCACCAATTTCAGAAATGTCGATAATATGACAGCCTATCTGATCCCTCGGCGGCCATATTTGTTGACAGATCAGAATAAAAACACAAGCTTAGTAGAAGACATTCAGTCTTTGCTTCCTATAAGGTTCCGTAAAATTCCGTTCAGCGGATTCAGAGGAGAAGTCGAAAATGTGTCAGCCAATTAGAGCACTCGGCGGTCATATTTGTTGACCCATCGGCAAGACAAACACAAACTTGGTAGAGGAACATGAGTACTTGCATCCTGTGAGGTTTCGTGATACTATGTGCAGTGGTTTCAGATGAGAGGTCGAAGATGTATCAGATAATTAGAGCCCTCGTCGGCCATGCTGTTGACCGATCGGCAGTAAAAAAAAAACAATTTCAACGAATTGTGATCCCCTGCTTTTGGGTTTTTGTCTTTAAAGAAATGCTTACAAATCCCAAAAACCCTAATTTTTCATTGTATATCTCATTTTATATCTCAAGTATAATCCCAATACAAAATCTAAAGATATGTTATTACATTGCTTAGATTGAGGATCACTGACGAGGGTTATGTAGCCGAAATGTGTTTGTTCTTAAATGATGCTATTGAATTTGAAGATGTGAAATATAAAAGTTCCATCACTAACCATTTAAGGAGGGATTCAACGCCAAGATGCCTTTCAACTTGCATAAAAAAATATCGTGGGCGAGGCCTGGATCATACATGAATTTTAAAGATTCGTTTGTAAAATACGATGATTTTCCTTTGTTTTGCGTCACTCAGGGTAAATGACGTCAGAGCATGACGCGCGCGTGATGTTACGAGGGCTAAGAGTTATGACGCCGTATTTTTTCAAACATTCAACATTGCAAAAAGTGATAATTAATAGATCGTTTATCAAAAGGATTTTTCGTCAAAATTATAGGGCCTATAGAAGAGGTTAGCGCACCTAGTTCCTTAATTTTTCTCATTTAATCTTGAAATCATCTCTGGACATCATTGATCATTTTGTTAGTTTTTGACAAAGATTCATCCACAGGATTCCTAATAATCAGCTATCAACTACAGTCAAATGGCTCGAAATTGCAATTTTTTGAGCGACGGTGTCATCCTTTATTCCAGAGCCTGCCTTTGTTTATAACACAATATAGCAATACATTTATGAATATTTTGGAAGTTAAATTGAAATTTAAAATTTCCAAAAGTTTTACGAGAATCGGAATGACACTTTTGATAAAATGACGTCATAAAGAAATTCACGGATACGTTGAAAAACGCATAATTCAAACTCTCATAGAAAAAATTTCCTGTGGATAGAATCAAATATAAGTTTGTTTGATGAAGGACAGATAAGAAATGAATAATTTCAGAAATTTTGAGAAAAATTGAATTTGGCGTCAAAGTGTTCAATACCACCTTAAAATGACAAATATGGATAATGACCATATCCCTGTATACAGCACAGAATCGATAATTCAGAAAATCAGAAACCGAAGGCATTCAAGATCAGGACAAAACAGGAACCAAAGCAAACAAACAAAAACCTCCACCACATGAAAAGAAGCGAACTCCCGATATGGGGGCGAGACCAGGTGTCCAGGAAGAGTAAGCATCTCCTGCGTGCATGCAACACCCGCCGCTTCAATTCGGTAGAACTGTCATATCCGGTTACTTCCATTTCGGAAGACATAGAGTACATTCTTTGGTTGGATGGTTCAAATGGTCTATGACAAAATATCATCCACCATTCTGGAGAGTGGGACATCATAGTGTATGAGGAGTTCCCCATATCGACCGTAGAACTTCCTCAGTGACGATGTTAGTCGGTCACAAACATATCCCTGACTGAGAAGCTTATCTGAAAGACGCCTAGCTCTCAGAACAAAATCTGTATATTTGGTACTTGCTCTGGCATAGCGTATTAATTGAGATATGAATACGCCATAAGCTGGAGATGAAGGGATGTTGCTACTCAGAAAAGGAAAGATTGAAGTCGTCACGTTTGACATAGAGTGAGGTGTTCATGTGACCATCAGTGTCGTAGGACAACATTATGTCCAAATAGGATGCTGAATTATTTGTATTAGTAGTTTCTTTTGCTTCAAGCTCTGAAGGATAGATACTGCTCAGGTAATCCGCGAATTTTGGATTATTGATGGACAACACATCGTCTATGTACCTGTAAGTGAAGTTGAAGTCAGAAGCTAAGTATCTTTTCCCTTCAGAGACCAAAGATTAAATGAATTCAGCTTCGTACGAGTAAAGGAAAATGTCGGCAAGGAGTGGGGCACAATTGGTCCCCATTGGAATTCCGACAATTTGCTGGAATACCTTTCCTCCAAACACCACAAAAATGTTGTCGATTAAAAAGTTTAACATCTGAATAATATCTGTTTCAGTGTACTTATTTTCAGAATCGGACTTTTCTTTTACAAATTGTAGTGTAAAGTTATGCCCAAGGTTAAAGTTTTTTAAAAGTATGTTAGACTCCAAGAGCAGGGTCACAAGGTTAAAATAATTCAGTATGCGCGGAAAGGTCTTGTCAAAAATAAAACACATGTGAATGAAAAAAATATTGATCAAAAGATAAATGAAACCTCCGCCTGGTATATTTCACATACATGTATAAGCAATGTAATTGTATAAAAAGTTTGAAGGGGCACAATTCCACGGAAAATTTAGCAACATGACCCATATTTGAATTTCACCTGTGCTCCTTACTATAAAGCTATATCTAAGAAATGAATATATTTCCTGTGATACTTTTCATTCCAATGTCCGAAAACCACGAGATATTGAAATTGTCTAAGTTTCGAGGTCTCGTCACAAGGACTACACATGTGAATATGAAAGCCTATCACTAACAATTCGAACGTCCAAAATTAAAGTTTTTGTGAGTTACAGACAGACGGACGGACGTTTTCGCGAAAGAGGGGAACAAAAACTCGTGGAGGACCTAAAGTACTTGTAAGTTTCTGTAACTTCCTGTAAGTTTTCGTGAAATTATGTGCATCAACTGCAGGGGAGATTTCGAAAATGTAAAAAGTTTACAACGGACGACAGACGACGGACGGCGCACTATATAACTAAATAAATAACAAGGGACACTCATTATCCACAAATTTTCGGCCAATCGGCATTTATCAAGTGGAAAAGCACGGATTTCCACCTGATAAAGGCCAAGTGGCCGAAAGTTTGTGAATATAGAGTGTTCATAGTTATTTATTTATTTTAAACTTCCCTATGGAGGACACTACTTCATATATAAATTTAACATTTTCAAATTCATAAGCATCATTTTAGAGCAGATAAACTTACAGCATGGACCAGGCATGCGCGTTTCGGGTAATAAACCCTAGTCAATGATCCTCAATCTAAACAATGTTTGTGAAAATTATGTCCTAAATATACCGAAAGACATAGCAAAATGGCTGGGATATGATGTTACAGGACACAGGTTTTAGAAATTTGAGAAAATATTGTAAACAGAAATTTTCAAATGTGTTTGAAGAAACGACCAACCGAAATTGATCGAACTTGGCTACATGTGCCCTCGGGGACTCTTGGTCCACCAGCAGTGACACTCACCAAGTGGTACAAATGTGAATGAAAAAAAATATGATTAAAGCTCACTTGAGATTCGCTCAGGTGACTTAAAACAAAAGGCTGCCTTGTAATGCCAATGGAAGTTAACATGTAAAATAATTGTCCCGCTAGTGTTAAGAATAATACGCTTTAGGCAAACAACTTAAGGATAATAAATCTTCAATAAAAAAATCTTCAATAGCAGAAAAATAAATATGGCGTCCCCTACTTGAGTTTTTTACATTTGAGGCCTAGGTGAGCGGTAAAAATAATTATGCTTAGTGTATTAGGAAGCGAAGTTGGATAAAAACTAAATGAGCTGGACAGGATTATTTTAAGTAATTTTCTTCACAAGTGAAAACTAAAATACCACTTCTGGTCGACGTATCATCAATGGCAGTTAATATTTTTCCTGACATTGTCGCCATATCAGTTACTATATAGAGATAACTTAGACAGTACATGTATTACATATTGTTTCATTTTCGTGCGTGAGCATCGACGGCGGGTGCGGCTAGCCAACAGGGGATGCTTACTCCACCAGGTCACCTGGTCCCACCTCTAGCTTGCTAGGGGTCTGTCGATGCTCAATTTTGTGCTCTATTGTGAGTGCTGTTGAGATTATTGTCAGGATCCTCTTTAAATCATTAAAATCCTTCGTTCGTCATCATCCCAAATCCTACGTCGTTTCATACTTCAATTCCCTTATTTATATAAACTTATTTAAAAAAAAAATCTTTGTACCTTTGAGACTTTGAATGAGCTTATTACTAAAGATTAATTTCAGGTTCTGGCAATGTCGTTTCTTTCATCTGATTATTTTTGAAAGTATGAATTCTTAGAAGTTGTGATTTATATTCTGCTTTTAAAAAATGTCCCTTCTTTGTGTATCATTTCATTCCTTGCATTATCCCAAGTGAATAAGATTTCACTGCTCATCGCGTAAATAATAAACACAAGTTACGTAGAACCTATAATCCCTTGTATCTCTTTCGCGGAACCTAACGGCTTTGCCACGTCAAAGCTTTTAGATAAATATACCTACTTAAAATCTTTAAAGAAAGAGATCGACCTAGTATTTTTCAAGGACCGTCTGTAGCATATGCAAAGATATTTTCCAGAATAACGAAAAAGTCACGTTACCAAGGATTTACGATTCTTTGACTTCACTTTTCCAAATCAGAATTTTGTCTGATACGAAATGAGTTTATATCTTTTATACATGTTTGCGTATGTTTGTCAGAACGCCATGCTCGTTGTGTGTCACAAAAGCCATGCATTCTATCATAGAAAAACGTGTCTTGATAATGAAATATCTGGGAACATAGTATCTCCTACAATAAATATTAGTATGGAACAATGTGCTATGAAGTGCATGATCAGTTCAAAGTATGACTCGTTCTTTTACAATAGTCTTAACGGCGAATGCGGACCGATTTCCTTAGCTAACAATGGCTTATCGTTTACGCAGATTGAAAATGGAGCAATGTATTTTCATTCTAATGGTGAGCAATTTCAAACTCATTATAATTGTTTGTTTTTTTAGTATTATTCCGGGTTTGGTATTTGACTTTGATTTACTGATTTCAAACAATTATACTTGCCAGTCGTACTGAAGTTTCTTTTTAAAAGTTGTATCTGCCTTTATCATGACTTTTATTTAATATTGAGGGAACCTTTTAGGTAATTTAGTTAAATGTGTCTTCAAAAAGCTTATTTCGTGGATAACATATTTTCAGCTTTAACTTAACTGAAACGAAAAGCGTATCATCCCCTCGCATGAAATAAAAATCATTGTATTCACTGAGGCGGTATACAAATGATGTTTACTTTTTCAAATGTATGACCGTGCCCTTCGACCTATGACCCTGAAATAAATAGGGCTCTTCCTCGTGTCATGAGGAATAAGTGTATGGAATTTGGTAAAGATGAAATCAAAACTGCATCATCTAGCTTGTAGCAGGCGACGCTGACTTTCCCCGGGCTCCTGGTCTCACTTCGGAATTTTGTTCATTCCGAGGTTAGCAACCGTTCCTGTGGAAAATCTAATGACTTTGCCTTGCCTTCTCGACTATGAGACTAGATAACTGATGGGTACTTCTGTAATGTTTATTGTATACAAAAGCTTTAACAATTGCCAATCTGTGACCTATGACCTTGATAAACAGTAGGGCTCTTCCTCCTGACAGGGTCAAAAAGTTTATGAAGTTTGGAAAATCTCTAATCAAAAGTGCAGCCTCTAGGCTGTAAACAAGGGCTTTATGTATTTCTGTAAGTATTTTACCATTTTCAATCTGTGACTTTGACCTTTAACCTATGACCTTGAAAATCAATAGCCTTCTTGCTCTTGCTATAAGAAAGGAGTATATGAAGTTTGGCCAAAATCCGATACAAACTGTGCACTCTATGCTGTATACAATGATTTAAGGATCCCGCACCCTAATAGAGTACTTCCGGTTAAAATTTATGCACATTTTCATAATTCCCGGGAAATGCCGATGATTTCATAATCGGGAATCTTCGGGGTGACAGAGTAGATCATTGTATGAAAAATGTTACCCCTAATTTTAGCTAGAAAAGTATGTATAGCATTCTTTTTTTGAAGATATTGAAAATTCTTAATCCTGCTATTTATTATTGAAAATGCATTAGGGGTTGAATACCTTAAGCCATTTCCAATTTATGACTTTGACCTTTGACCTATGACCTTGAAAATCAATACGGTTCTTCTTCTTGCCATAAGTAATTTCTGTATGATCCGATCAAAACTGGGTCCTCTCGGCTGCATACAAAAGTGTGACGTACACATGCACATGAGCACACACACCCTCACACGAACGACGACGTTACTATACATCCCTGTAACTATGTTGCGAGTGATAATGATTAGGAGAAGATAATATCATCGAAAACTCCGAAAGTATGCTGACTCCATTAATTATGCTACTATTACAATAATTCAAGGAATTTATCAAATTAACTGTTAAATCAAATACTGTATGTGTACTTATTTTAGCGGGATTCATATTTTAGAGGAGTTAGCGCTGCTAAGACTGTACTAATTCAAGAATACGCTTGATCATGAATCTTTTGTAGATTAATGTGGAAAATTAGTCCAATCGCTTATTCATGATTACGCTAATATGTCAATTTATCCAATTTCACCAAAGTTTGATTGCGATAAATGAAGTACAATTACAGTATGCATTATAAACTTAATGTAGAGTTTGCATACATGCATAATATAAAAGATTATGAAAACCTTAAATACACCATATGGATTCGATCCTAAAAAGTAATCTTTAACCTCGGTAAAAAGAACTTTTTTTTCCAAAATATATGTATATTTTTCCAATAAAAGGGAAGTTAAAAAGTCAATGAACATGACGATTTGTGTATGCTTAAAATGGCTATTTTCTGTAAGTATTTGCTCTTAGTTTTAAGGACGCATGGCACGGGAAGTCTCGATTTTTGATAAATTGTATACATAAGGTTGGGTCTGACCAAAAAGTAAAAAAAAAAAAAATATTAAAAAAATTCTTAATATCACATCCGGTTGCCATGGAAACGGACTTTAAACATTAAATAAATGCAGTTTGGAGCGTTTTTGAATTCACATTCATCATTTATGCAGCATAATCTAAAACGAAAGCCGATGAAATGTTAGTACCCTATCATTGTTATATCAAAGAAGGGAGGAGATCTCCAACAAGACCCCGTTGCAGCACCAACAGCAGAACACCAATACACCCGATGCAAATATAGTACGATATTAATTATGTTGGGTTTAAGGTGGCTCCCTACTCGAACCGTTATAGGTTTTTTCTTATATGCAGCAGTCTGCGTATAACGTTTTACAATGGCTGGTGGTGAGGGAAGAGCCAGCGCATTGAAAAACACAGACAGAATATCTTAAATGCCAAAAGCAAGCAAAAGAAGCAAAAGATGGTGCAATCTATCAATGTCCACACCAATCATATAGTATAATTTCTTAGTTGAAAATGTGATGAAATTGTAAGAGGGTAGCCTTATGTTTGTAGCCATATCTTGATTAATTATATAATTTTATACCTGTATGCGATTTTTTCACCATATATATACATTATCGTATAAAATGATCCAATTTGAAGAAATTCCATCTGTTGTATTTTTGCACAAAATGTGATATACTATATATTATTTGTCGAAAATATGATAACATTATAAGGGGGTACCCCTATGTTTGGAGCTATACCTTGATCATTTCAAAAACTGTGTACTTGTATGTGATTTTTTCTTCATCTACATACATTATTGTATGAAATGTTACAAAATGAAAAAAAAATCATCTGTTTTTTTATGCAAAAAGTTGGATTTAGTACATATTCTTGGTCAAAACTGTTATGAAATTATAAGGGGATACCCTAATGTTTGGAGATATATCATACTTAATTTTATGTTACAATATCATTTTATGTGTTGTATTTCTTCTATATGACTTGTTATCATAATATAAAACAAAACAAATAAACATATTCGTATCATTATTGAATTTGGAGGGTTCAAAAACATATGATGGATATTTGATATTTCTCAGTTTTTAAGTGTTAGGGTACCTTTCTTTAATGTAATGTATCTTTAATGAACACAAAATTACTTATCTATTGTTAAACGTCTTTAAATTCAATAGCATCATTTAAAACCTGATAAATTTACAGCATGGACCAGACATGCACGTTTCGGGTACTAAACCCTCGTCAGTGATCCTCAGTCTAAACAATGTAATATGGCCAAAAAGTATGAAAATTATTGTGTCCAAAAATGTACCAAAATACGTAGCAGAATGGGTGGGATATGATGCTACAGGACCCACGTTTCAGAAATTTCAAGAAATTTTGTAACAGAAAATTTCAAATGCGTTGAAGAGACAGACGATCAACCAAAGTTGATCGAACTTGGCTACATGTGCCCTCGGGGACTCTTGGTCCACCAGCAGTGACACTCACCAAGTAGTTCAAATGTTAAACGTCTTTAAATTCAATAGCATCATTTAAAACCTGATAAATTTACAGCATGGACCAGACATGCACGTATGTCTGTGTTCATTATGTCATTTTGACTATTATGTATAGAAAATAACCTTAAAATACAAAATTCATCTGTTAAATTCACGAGTAGGGACCCACCCTAAGGTCTTGTCTATATGTTTCCATAGCAGCAACTCAGGTACCCTATCAAAATGGTGTTTTTGGCATTTTTTTCAAAATTTAATAATAATTTACCTTCATATTTCAGTTTTCTATGCAAATAAAACAAAGGAGGGGATCTCCAACAACATCAGGTTGTAGCACCCACAGCAAAACCCCAAAACACCCAATGCAAAAAAACAAAGCAGACAATCACGGAAAGAGACGCATAAGGGACAAGGAACGTCACGCACAACACAGAAACATCAAACACAAAGAACTACACATAAACCAACGAGGCCAATGGGCAACCGGTGTCGACTTAGGACGGCCATCTGACACGGAAATAGCAGAAGGTGTGGTTATCCTGGATTACGTGCGCACAACCCTCCCACTTTTCCGATTGCCCAGAGGTCTCGAAGAACGTACAATTGTGGTGTAAAACAACCTCCTCACTGTCAGATGACCACAAACAAATAAGACCGCAAAACGCAGGGGCCCAAAAAACAGCATTCACATTGGAACAAAGTTTGTGTTCATTGCTATGGCAACATAAACTCAAATCGCAAAACTGAAAGCAATTTAGACAATAATTGAACTTTAATTTAAAGTGTTGATAATTAATAAATGCATTCTAGCAGAAATTTTATTACACGACAGAATTAAAACAAAATCAGTAAATAGCCCGTTGCTACGGGAACAATTATATGAAAATGCACATAAGCCCACTTTTATTCCTTGGATACGGCTATCCAAGTTATCTGAAATATTTTTAATCTAACATAAAGTTTAGACATCGCTTTAACGTATATACAAAACTAGTTGTGTAAGCATGTTTCGTTTTTTGAAGAAACGGTTTTGAAATACAGCGAAAAATGTTTAATTTTAGATTGTTTGGCCAAATTACTAAAGCAACCATTATCAATTTGAAAGATTTTTTCTTGCATTTTGATAGAGGCTTACTTGATCTTGCTTACTTGATCTTTATTAATAATGAATTTGAACTTCCTGGGATTTTGTTTTACTAATAATAATTTTAAATTGTTGCCATGGTAACATTAGTTTCCAATAACCTTTTGATAGTTTTTGAAAGCGCTCTTTCTGTTCGATATATTCCAACAATTATTATCTGTTGATCATGATGCAAAAATGTTAAGAATAACTCTGAAGTTGCAAGATTAGTAATATTATAGACCATAGTTACCGTTGCCAAGGTAACTTATGTACATAGCAACAAGTGGGATGATCTTGAATTTGCTCATTCTACAACATAAATTCCATTTCCTTATCAATTAAATACCAATCAAGAGAGAAGAAAAATTGGAAAATGCAAACAGCATTTTGAAATCAATAGGTTAGAATTAGCTAATTTGTTGTCATGGTAACCAGTATTATCTTAATTTTTAGGTCCTTACATTTAGGGTGCATAACAGATATTTCATTAATGTCACATTAAGACCAAATTATAGAGCTTAAAAAACTTAAATTTGCTAATTTTTCAACTTTATCGGCCGTTGCCATGGTTACCAGATTACGTAGATTTTTTTCCAAATTTTTCTTTTTTCATTTGTCCCTACTTATGTGTGAATTTCATGAAAAACGGAGACCAAAAATTCACACAACTCGTTTCATAAATACCGTATAAAATAGAAAATCATTTGAGATCCTATACATTTGCTATATTTATGTATCGAAATGCAGATGTATGTACATGTGTGACGAAATTGTTTAAATGGTTACAGAGAATTGGTATTAATTAACATTACATGTACATCGTCTGCATCTCGATACATGAATATAATATCTCAAATGATTTTCTATTTCATACGGTATTTATGAAACGAGATGTGTGAATTTTACATCCCCGAGCCAGGGCGAGGTGATTGAATTACACAACGAGTTTCATAAATACTTATGGAATAGAAACATCCTTTGAGATTCTTTTTATCAAGTAATATGACGAAATTGATCAATTTAATGTCAAAATGTTATAATTCCGACTTCATTTCTAGCAAATAACGCGCCAACGTCGCCGTTTCTATTGTGACGTCACAAAGGATCTGGAGCGCTTCATCCAATGATCACGCTCCCAAAGTGATATGTAACGTGTTATCATAAAATTTATTTATCAAATGGCTTTAAATGTAACCGAATAAAGGGTGTATCATGTGATAAGTATGCGTAAAACAAATCTGAAGGATTCCATTACAAAACAAAGGAGGGAATCCCCAACAACACCCGGCTGCAGCACCCACAGCAAAACCCCAAAACACCCAATGCAAAAACACAAAGCAGACAAGCACGGAAAGAGACGCATAAGGGACAAGGAACGTCAACGCACAACACAGAAACATCAAACACAAAGGACTACACATAAACCAACGAGGCCAATGGGCAACCGGTGTCGACTTAGGACGGCCATCTGCAACGGAAATAACAGAAGGTGTGGTTATCTTGGATTATGAGCGCACAACCCTCCCACTTTTCCGATTACCCAGAGGTCTCGAAGAACGTACAATTGTGTTGTAAAACAACCTCCTCACTGTCAGATGACCACACACAAACAAGACTGCAAAACGCAGGGGCCCAAACAACACAGATGAATATGTAAATGGATATAAAAAGAGGGCGTACGTAATACAATCCGTGCTCTGCCGCCGCGAGCTCATGTATGTAATCACCCGAGGAGTCCGACTGACATTCAGAGAGGACAGGTGGTCGGGGCCCTGTCTTCTCTAAAGAGGTTTGGACAGGGCCCGTCATGGAGTCCCGTCGTCACAGTCAGTCAGAGTGCAAGTTTTAAGAATGCGCTTGTACAAGACTGTAGATTGGTCAAGTACCAAACCTAGTGTCCGTCTGGTGACATTAGGATCATATCCACGGTATAAAAGGCGCTTGACCGAAAAGATGGTGTAAATCAGAAGGAGTCGAACCGCATGCTCTGAATGACTGGAAAAACCTCATTTTAGATATAACGGATATTCGAATAGATAACTTCCATAAAAACCCTCATCTTTTTCAAAATCCACGTTCCAAATCAGAAAGATATTTCAAATCCAAACTAAGTAAATTACATGAAAAATATGTCTTTGCAACAGCTGATAAAGCAGCCAACAACACCATTATCATTTGAAAACGTTACTACATATCAACTTTGATTTCGGAACTTTCGTCTACTAATACATATATCAAAAGCAATGAAAGTGCATCTAACATTTTAGGCAAGCATAACACTGAATTGTCTTCATTCAATATCTCTATTTCTAAATTGGATCTCCCAACACAATATTGCATACCGAAACTGCACAAGTCTCCTTACAAATTTCGATTTATTGCTAATTCTAGTAACTGTTCCACTACAATTTTGTCTAGAAATCTGACGTCAGCACTTACTGCTATTAAAGAACACATAACTAGATATTGTGAAACGGTTCTAAACAGGAACGATGTAAATTTATTTTGGTCTATCAAGAATTCAGGGGATGTGATTGAAAAAATGAAATCTGGAAATTTCCAAGCCAATACGATTTCTTCATACGACTTCTCTAATATGTACACCACACTTCCTCATGACAAAATTAATGATCGATTATCTAATCTCATTAAATGGTGTTTTGATCGAGAGCGAAAAACTTACATTTGTACATCTGAATCGAAGGGTTTCTTTTCCTCGACAGACTACAAATCATACAAATCATGGACATGTAGTGACCTGTGTAATGCCTTGTCCTTCCTCTTGGACAATATTTATGTTAGATTTGGTGAGGATCTATACAAGCAGGTTGTAGGAATTCCTATGGGTACTAACTGTGCGCCTCTTGTTGCAGATTTATTTTTATACACTTATGAAAAAGAATTTATCCAAAATCTTCAAAAGCAAAGAAAATTTGATGAGCTGAAATGTTTCAATAATACTTCTAGGTATCTGGATGATATTCTAACCATTGACAATCCTGCTTTTGAATTATATAAGAATGAAATTTATCCACAAGAATTAACCCTTAACAAGGCAAACCTTTCAAATACAGAAACACCCTTTTTGGACCTAAATATCAAAATTGTAAACGGAAAGATTCATACAAGTGTATATGACAAAAGGGATGATTTTGGATTCAACATAGTAAATTTCCCTTGGCTTGACGGTGATGTTCCAAGATTACCGTCATACGGCATTTACATATCACAGCTCATCCGGTACGCTAGAGCATATACTGATATTTTGGATTTTCACAGTAGAAAATTACAAATTACCAAAAAACTTTTAGGTCAAGGTTTCCGCTTTCATAAACTAGTTAAGACTTTCTGGAAATTTTACAAAAATTACAGTCAACTTCTTTTAAAATTCGGATCTATACATGCAACAGAGTACATTACTATGGGTATTACACAACCTGTCTTTTATGGTGATATGATAAACAAAATAAAAAGGATCAAAGGTAGGCAGCATAACCATCGAAAATGCGTCAGAATCATCAAACGCCTTTTATACCGTGGATATGATCCTAATGTCACCAGACGGACACTAGGCTTGGTACTTGACCAATCTACAGTCTTGTACAAGCGCATCCTTGAGACTTGCGCTCTGACTTACTGTGACGACGGGACTCCATGACGGGCCCTGTCCAAACCTCTTTAGAGAAGACAGGGTCCCGACCACCTGTCCTCTCTGAATGTCAGTCGGACTCCTCGGGTGATTACATACATGAGCTCGGTACAGCCGGCAGAGCACGGACTGTATTACGCATGCCCTCTTTTTATATCCATTTACATATTCATCTGTGTCTCTGGGGGCTCTGCGTTTTGCGGTCTTGTTTGTGTGATGTCATCTTACAGTGAGGAGGTTGTTTTACACCACAATTGTACGTTCTTCGAGACCTCTGGGTAATTGGAGAAGTGAGAGGGTTGTGCGCACGTAATCCAGGATAACCACACCATTTGCTACTTGCGTGACAGATGGCCGTCCAAAGTCGGCACCGGTTACCCATTGGTCTCGTCGGTTTATGTGTAGTCTTTTTGTGTTTGATGTTTACATGTCGTGTGTCTCTTTTCCGTCTCCTGCTGTACTCGTCTTTTGTGTTTTTGCATCGGGTGTTTTGGTGTTTTACTGTTGATGCTGCAACGGGGTCTTGTTGGAGATCTCATCCCTTCTTTTGATGATTCTGACGCATTTTCGATAGTGATGTTGTCTATCTTTGATCCTGGTTATTTTGTTAATAATGTCACCATAAATTGTAGGTTAATAATGTCACCATAAAATACAAAATCAAATATGAATAAAAATTAAGGATAAAAATATTGAGGATAAAAAAATGTAAAATTATATAAAGTCTATATACAACAATCTGAGTTAAAATCGTATATTTTGTTTTTTTTTCAGCCAATTGCTGTGACGAAGGCTGGACATACTTTAGAGGAAGCTGCTATCAGATCCAAATGACAAGCAAAAACTGGGCCCAGTCAAAAGTAACTATACAAGGGTTCTGGGTCTGTCCAAATCTCGTCAGAGATCACGGATCTTATCCGAAAGTTGAATGGCTTTCTTGGTATCAGATAATGATTTTTCTTTCGTCAGCAGAGCATGGATTGCTTTACACCCTCTTCTCTTGTTATTTATTTACATAGTTTTGGTTTTACATTGTATCAAGGGTCCCTACGTATTACTCTCTCATTTCTTGCGTCAACTTACAAGGAGATTGATCTTTTAATACACAAGATGTGTGTCTCGGACGACCTAAGTAAATTGGGGTTGTACAAATGTAGGGGAAATTATGTACACTCTATCTTAATAACAACACCGCTTCCTATCTCATGGCCATCCAAAAACGACAGAGTTTACGCCTTTGCCTTCCTTATTTTAAGTATAGACATTAGTGTTTTATATCTGTATATGTCTTCTCTTATTCTTTGTTGATCTGCACGGTGTGGGTGTTACCGAGTGTTCTGTTGTCCAGTGTTGTCTGCTAACATTGTTTTATCTTCAAATTGTTGTTTGTCTTATCCTGCCGGTGTGTTCCGCTGTGGCGAATGCCCCCTTTACGCGTAACGTTAAATATCGAGTTGTTTTCGATTTTGTCTGTCAATTCTTTTAGTCACCATTTCAGCAATAGTTAGTTCGTTTATAAAAACATTATTGTTTTTTTTGCTATTGTGTAAATTCTTGTCGAGCTCTAATCAAATTGAACAAGATCTAAGATAATCATCCGATGCACGTCTTGTTTCAAATTAAAAAGGCTATAGTTGAAATTGAACAAAGCATTTATGAGAGTATTTAATGAAATATTAGGTCTTGGAGATGTGAAAATAAAAGTCGTCGAGCTGTGACTCAAGTTGATCACAGCTGTCTTATTTTGCATCTGACACCTTTTTGTCCAACACATGAAACCGTAGATCACAAGAGAGACGGTAGGGTTATATTACGGTATGTAAGAAATACTTATTTCAAATTTGGTTAGAATATCCAGTTTGCATTTATATGCAAGAAAGGAGGGGATCTCCAACAACACCTAGTTGCAGCACCAGCAACAACCTCCAAAAACACCCACTGTAAAACACAAAGAAGACACGCACAGAAAGAGACGCAGTGGTACAAGGAATTGTGAGTGCTGTTGAGATTATCGTCAGGATCTTCTTTAACTCATTAGAGTTAGAAGAAATTATCATAAGAGTGATGACTGTAAATACAATTTAGCGTTCTCGCTTTTTTTGACTTTTGGATTAATGAACTAACAGTTGCTGAAATTATTTGCCCTCTATACTTCGCCTAGCGATTTATATGACGGGATATTCATGAGCGTTGTACCAGTTCTTGGAAATTTTCGTATATATGAACATTTGCCCTCTATATTTCGCCTAGCGATTTATATGACGGGATAGTCTCAGCTCTCTAATGAGCGTTGTACCTGTTCTTGGACATTTTCCTATATATGTAAATTTGTCCTCTATATCTCGCCTAGCGATTTATATGACGGACTTTTCTCAGCTCTTTTATTAGCGTTGTACCCAGTTTTCTTTTGTAAAACTGCAACGACGGGGAATTTGTCTTATATGCTTGATTATACCCTTGCAGTGTGCCACCACGACACGCAGTTTCAACGGAAATAATAAACATAATATGCCGGATTCAGGAGAAAACAACGTAAAACTACAAAATCATTAGAAATATTCATACCAGACGTATCAACATTGAATGATAAAATACAGGACAAAGTAACATACATTTGCAAAAAGTGCAATTTCGATGACGATACATTATAGCTAAGTTACAATATGTGAGTTCATACTTGCTCCCTAGGATACATATGATTGAAGAGTGAAACTCCTAATTATATATGGCGGTCTCAAATAACCTCTGCAGTCTTAGACAATTGCCACCTGGACGTCCGATTATACATAAATTTGTAAATCGGCATTAACTGTGATAACTTTTTACTGCTCATCGTTGGAAAACAATCAACATGATTATATAAAGGACACGCATGATTCTATGTTACAGACACTTACGGAACACCAACAAAGAAATAATTTACAAACAATTTTAAAATAGGAAGTTATGTATCTGAGAGGCTACTCTGATAGTGAAATACATTCTAGAATTCGGAAAATATTTTTAATTCGGAGAGAATTGATCGACGCTTCAAAAACTCAACCACATATCTGTAAATCAAACATCTTTAGTCAAGGATACTAAATATAACCCTTTCATCAAGGGCATCAAGAAAAGGATTTTGAAATACAGGATTGATATGACTGACGTATTTTCATGCAAAGAAGCCGCTAATTTCATACAGCAAGAATAACAACATCTACCACGGCCAGATAATAATCACTAAGGTGGATCCCTGACGAGGCGGGGCTTTGAATTTTTATTTCTGATATTAAAACCGCCGAAACACTCTTCAATCTCGCTTACATATAAACTTTATGAATTAGGAAATAGTTGTGAATTAAAAAAGATGGTCTAGAGTGTAGGGTCCTGGTAATTTTTGGGACGAGTCTGGTTGTATGATGTCTTTTTAATTACACAAAAACAAAATACAAATGACTACACATAAACCAACGAGACCAATGGGCAAACGGTGCCGACTTAGGACGGCCATCTGCCACGTCAGTAGCAGACGGTGTTGTTATGCTGGATTACGTGTGCACAACACTCCCACTTTTCCGATTACCCAGATGTCTCAAAGAACGTACAATTGTGGTGTAAAACAAGCTCCTCACTGTCAGATGACCACAAACAAACAAGACCGTAAAACACAGGGGCCCAAGCAACACAATTGAATATGTAAATGGATATAAAAAAGGTATGCGTAATACAATCTGCTCTGCCGGCTGTAGCGAGCTCATGTATGTTCTCACCCGAGGAGTCCGACTGACATTCAGACAGCACATGTGATCGGGACCCTGTCTCTAAAGAGGTTTGGGTGCATCATGGAGTCCCGTCGTCACAGTCAGTCGGTGCAATTAGTACTTTGGCATTAATTTGCCAATTTCTATAGACTGAGACACTAATTTGTCGATTTTTCGATAAACGTTAAGTTAGATCCCTTTAAATAACCAATAAATAACCAATAAATCATCAATAGATCCCTGTGCATCACATACATCCCTCCTACATACATTACAACAATGGTATAAGAATGATAGAAGTAATTACGATACGACTACACAAACAAGACCGTGACGCATAGGCTCTTTTAAAAGTAATACAAAACATATGTACATTCATGTATGAATTTTGCCTGATTTGTGTCGTAATTTGACGGCTGAAGCAAATTCATGGTAATCAGTCAAGAAGTTTGACGTACTCTGAGTCGGGAAGAGATTTGGGCAGCGCTCTTCATTTTGGCTCTTCGTCCCGATTGGTCAACAATGGCAAAGAAATTTGTACGAAACAATGATGCAGTACGATGCTTAATATTCTTTGATGAATTCGGGAGAATTGAAGAGATTTGAATCTGATATTGATCAATTTAACATCAGGTTATAGTAATGAAACATTTGTTTACGTCATACGAAGGTACTTTTTCTGATGAGTACCGTAAACTAGGCATTAAAACACACACAAACATGATCAATATCACTGGATTGATCCGATAAGGAGACATAAAGGCTAAAAACAAAAAGGAAAAAATTCTATTTCAAGTAAACTTGAATAATTCTGACTGTATTGTTTTGAAAAAAAGCTCAACTATCTCCATAATTTGCTAAGGGTATAGGCATTTTCAATGTATATCTTCATAACAAAATTTTACAGTGAATGGAATATATATAATACAAATGCTACCGTTTGAACATATTTATTACTTTTATAAATCATGTCTCAAAATTTTGTTTTTAAAAGACGTTTTTTATCCTCGGGTACACACGATTTCGGTTAACTTTGGAATCCGTAATTTGTATATGAAGTTTAAAGAAATATGTCACATACACAAGTCAGCGTGAGCACCTCAGCCAATCGATTGAAAGATCATTACATCGTGGGATTACTACAAAACATTTAAGTACACCGCATGTAAAATTTCGCTTATTCAATGTTTTTAAAATGCTCATGATAGAAATTATAATAAAGGCAACGCAAGTGTAGCATCCCCTCGCAGGTGCATGTTCTACATAACTGAGCAAAATGATTTTAAGTCAGAGTGACCTTGACCTTTGACCCTTGATAATCAATAGGGTCCATCCATTCCCCATTTGTGGAAGTTTAGATAGTTTTCTATATAATCACTTCGTTAAATATAATCATTCAATCTCGGATATAACAATTACTCCAGTTCAGTCATTTCCCAAACTTAAAAATCAAGGTAAAACTGAAATTAAAAAATGCCGCTTACAAGCTGAACTTGCCTGGGTAGTCAAACTGCAAACTGCGTACCCCCTTGGTTTAAACGCTCAAATTTATGGACAAGGAAACATTTCTTCGACCTCATCAAAGATTAATGTCTTTTCAATCCACCCTAATACTAAACGGAAGCTTAGGTACCACGGTAAAAGGCGAAACAATAAACTCAGAAAAAGAGCTAGAGTACATCGTCCCCTCAAAGATCTACTGATCATTGCACGCAACGGCGGACGACATGAACTGCTACATGCTCTCTCTTCAGTTCCAGCTGTTCAGTTGAAAGCTATCTTGGATGAAGCAATGGTTGATTCAGGCTAAACACCACTAATGCATTCGCACAAAATAAACTATATCCTTTGGTTAAAAACACCTCCCCTAAAAGACGATTCATAAAAATTCCATTTATTAACAAAGGTTTTGATCTTCTTAACATCTCTAATATTTTTCGGGATCATCGCGTACAAAGTGTCATTCCTCAATATTTTGCAAATTGAGAACCTCCTCTTATTTGTTACAAATATAAGAGACCTATTGGAAATATCGTATTTAACTACAACAAAGTTACATCAGATCCTAAAATACTTGAATCATGTCCTGCTTCTTGAGAATGTGCAACGTCTGAATATCTATATAAACCAGCTGGTCATATTATTACAGGCGACTTTTCAATTATCCAAGACAGGCAGCTCCACGGTCTTCTCAAAAAGGACCTAAGCATAGAATCCTATCCAAGATAGATTTTATTAAATGGCGCGAAGTGCTAAAAGAGACTTTAGGTAACTTTACCAAACGAATGTGTAAATCGGAAGGAGTCGAATCGCATGCTCTGAAAGACTGGAAAACCTCATTTAGGATATTACCGATATTCGAATTTGTACTACCACAAAAATCCTCATCTTTTTGAAGATCCAAGTTCTAAATCTGAAAGATATTTCAAATCCAATTTACGTAATTTACATGAAAAAAATGTCTTCGCGCCTGCAGACAAAGCAGCCAACAGCACCATAATTATTTGAAAACGCTACTACATTTGCTGCTCAATTTGGTGCTATATTGTGAGTGCTATTGATGTTATTGTCAGGATCTTCTTTAACTCATTTGTGTCACACTTTTGCCCTTTGCCGTGTGGAGCTCGTAAACAAGTTCCCCGCGAGGGGTTTGACAGTAAGTGGTTCGAATACTTTCCTTGACATGGTCGCCATGGCACTTTCTACATAGAAATGGCCTCAGACAGTGCATTTCATGCTTTTCATATGTTTTCATTTTCGTGCATGATCATCGACGGCGGGTGCGGCTAGCCAACAGGGGATGCTTACTCCTCCCGGGCACCTGGTCCCACCTCTAGCTTGCTAGGGGTCCGTCGATGCTCAATTTGGTGCTCTATTGTGAGTGCTATTGAGATTATTGTCAGGATCTTCTTTAACTCATACATATCAACTAAAGTTTCGAAACTTTCCTCTACTAATACTCAATCAAAAGCACTGAAAGTGTTCCCAATATTTTTAACAAATATAACAGTGAAATTTCTTCTTTTAACACCCCTATTTCTAAATTGGATCTCCCTACAATATACTGCATACCAAAACTTCACAAGTCTCCTTACAAGTTTCGATACATTGCTAATTCTAGCAAATGCTCCACTACAATTATGTCTAGATATCTGACGTCAGCACTCGGCTATAAAGGAACACGTGGCCAAATACTGTGAAACTGTCATGAACAGGAATGGTGTAAACTTCTTTTGGTCTATTAAAAATTCAGACGATGTGATTGACAAAATGAAATCAAGAAATTTTGAAGCAAATACCATTTCTTAATACGACTTTTCTAATATGTACACCACACTTTCTCACGGCAAAATAAACGATCGACTGTCAAAACTCATTAAATGGTGTTTTGATCGAGAAGGGAAAACATATATTTTTACATCTGAGTCGAAAGGGTTTTTTTTCCGCCACAGATGACAAATCTTACAAATCATGGGCATGTGGTGGCATGTGTATTGCCTTGTCCTTCCTTTGGATAATATTTATGTACAATTTGGTGAGAAACTCTACAAGAAGGTTGTAGGGATTCCTATGGGTACTTATTGTGCGTCTCTTATTGCAGATTTATTTTCATACACGTATGAAAAGGAATTTATCCAAAATCTTCAAAAGCAATGAAAAAATGATGATGTGAAATGTTTCATTGGTACTTCTAGGTACCTGGATGATATTCTTACTATCGACAATACTGTTTTTGAAAAGTATTAAAATGTTATTTATCCACAAGAATTGATTCTAAACAAGGCAAACACTACAAACACAGAAACACCATTTTTGGACCTAAGTAGCAAAAATTGTAAATGGAGAGATCCATAAAAGTGTGTATGACAAAAGAGATGATTTTAGATTTAACATAGTAAATTTCCCCTGGCTTGACAGTGATGTTTCTAGATTACCGTCCTATGATATCTATATTTCACAGCTCATCCAGTATGCTAGAGCATGTACTGATGTTTTGGATTTCATAGTAGAAATTCACAAATTACCAAGAAACTTTTAGGACAAGGTTTTCGCTTTCACAAACTAGTAAAGACTTTCTGGAAATTTTACAAAAAATATTGTCAACTTCTTCTGAAATTCGGACCAATACAGGCAACAGAGTTTATTACTTTGGGTATTTCACAACCTGCATTTATGGTGACATATTTAAGGAGATAAGAAGGATGAAAGATAGACAATATAACTATCGAAAATGCGTCAGAATCATCAAACGCCTTTTATACCATGGATATGATCCTAATGTCACCAGACGGGCACTAGGCTTTGTACTTGACCAATCTACAGTCTTGTACCATCGCATTCTTAAAAGATGCACTCTGACTGACTGTGGTGACGGGACTCCATGACGGGCCCTGTTAAAAACTCTTCAGAGAAGACAGGACCCCGACCACCTGTCCTGTCTGAATGTCAGTCGGAGTCCTCGGGTGATAACATACATGAGCTCGCGGCGGCAGAGCACGGATTGTATTACGTACGTCCTCTTTTTATATCCATTTACACATTCATCTTTGTTGCTTGGGCCCCTGTGTCTTGCGGTCTTGTTTGTGTATGGTCATCTGATAGTGAGGGGGTTGTGTTACACCACAATTGTACGTTCTTCGAGACCTCTGGGTAATCGGAAAAGTGGGAGGGGTTTGCGCACGTAGTCCAGGATAACCACACCAACTGCTATTTTCCGTGTCTCATGACCGTCCTAAGTCGGCACCGGTTGCCCATTGGTCTCGTTGGTTTATGTGTAGTCCTATGTGTTTGATGTTTCTGTGTTGTGAGTTGACGTTCCCTGTTCCTTATGCGTCTCTTTCTGTGCTTGTCTGCATTGTGTGTTTGCATTGGGTGTTTTAGGGTTTTGCTGTGGGTGCTGCAAACTGGTGTTGTTGAAGATCCCCTCTTTTGTTTTAGCTATTTCTATAATCATTACTTTGTCTTCTATGTTGTTCACAAGGATTTTAAGCCTAAGTTCACAATAAACTTGACATTGAAAATCAATAGGGTTCATGATCTCACCATTGGGAATATTTGTGGAAGGTTTGATATTTCTATAATCATTACTTTGTCTATTATGCTGTTCACACGAATTTCTAGCCTAAGTACACAGCGGCCCTGCCATTTTACCCTTGAATTTGAGAATCAATAGGATTCTTGTCTCCCCATTGGGTACATTTATGGAGGGTTTGACGTTTCTATAATGATTACTTTGTCTTCTATGCCGTTCACAAGAATTTTTCCACGTGCTATTGAAATTAATTTGGTCCTTACAGAGAATTGCTATTAAAGCCTAAGCCCACAGTGAACTTGACCCTTGACCTTGAAAATCTATAGAGTTCATCCTCTGCCCATGGGGAATATTTTTGGTAGGTTTGTTGTTTCTATAATCATTATACTTTGTCTTCTATGCTGTCCACAAGGACTTTAAGCAGAAGTCAAATGTGAAATTGACTTCTGACCCTTGACCTTGAAAATCAATAGGGTTTATCCTTTTAGGGTTTACAATGTTCAATATTACACGTCTTCAAATTCATAGCATCATCTAAGAACAGATGACTTTGCAGCACGGATCAGACATGCACCTTGAGGGTAACCCTCGTCGGTGATCCTCACTCCAAACAATGTCATATGACCAAAGACTGTGAAAGTTATGTGTAGTTGGTTTATGTATAGTCCTTTCTGTTTGATGTTTCTGTGGTGTGCGTTGACGTTCCTTGTCCCTTACGCGTCACTTTTTGTGCTTGCCTGCTTTGTGTTTTTGCATTTGGTGTTTTGGGGTTTTGCTGTGGGTGCTGCAACCTGGTGTTGTTGGAGACCCCCTCCTTTGTTTTATGTCCGAAACATACCGGCAGACGTAGCAGGATGAGTGGGATATGATGCTTCAAGACCCTTTTCGAGAAAATATTGGAATAAGAAATTTTCGAAAGTGTTTGATGAAACGATCAACCGAAGTTCATCAGACTTGGCTACATGTGCCATCATTTCAATTTTACATCAGATAGATTCATGATACATTTATAATTTACACTTAGATTCATACCGGGAGAAATTCGATGATTAAATGTAAGGACGATTATTTCATGACTGTAGTTTATATTGAATGAATCCATTAAACAGCTTTTGACTTGAAAACATAGTCTATTGAATTTGAAGAGGTTTAACATATGTTAAGATTTACATCGATTTGATCATAGGGAAAAAAGCAAAGCTGCCTAAAACTCATATTTAATCAACATTTTCATTATCGAATTATATATTCGATACTAATTTAATTTTTTTTCGATTTTGTAAACGCTCGTTTCATAAATTAGTATAATTGAAGGAAATTCATATCATGTCCTATCCATCTATCTACTGATTCTTCCAGTCTAAATTTTCGTTTCCTTATGCCACTTGTCTTAGTGTTTTTGCATCGGGTGTTTTGTGTTTTTGCATCGGGTGTTTTGGTGTTTTACTGTTGATGCTGCAACGGAGTCTTGTTGGAGATCTCCTCCCTTCTTTTTAGGAAAGATAATCATGGATGAATTTTAGTTTAACACGATAATGCTTTCCGTGAATATTACAATGAGCAAAGCTACCAGCTATTTTGAGGTTAAGGAAAAAATGAACTTGAGAAATTAGATTTAAAATATTTCCCCTTAGATTCTGAGCAAAAAAAATCTCCCCGTCTGGATACCTTCTTGATCATAATGAAAAAATGAACTTGAGAAATTTGATGCATTAGATTTAAAATATTTCCCCTTAGATTCTGAGCAAAAAAAATCTCCCCGTCTGGATACCTTCTTGATCATAATGAAGGGAAGTTTTGGGAGGTAAATTGCTATGAAGAGATTACTTTTTTCTTTGATACGCTATTAGAAAAATAAAGATTACAATAAAGAATGAAATGAAATGTTTTCAAAAAAAAAATAATAAATAAAAAATAAAAACCGCTCATCTACAGAAAATACTAGTTCTGCACTCCTTCTAATTTCCTCTTGCCAAAATCAGCGGCTCCAAATTTTGTGTTGGTTTTTTTTTCAGAGGCGATATCATCGGGGACTTAAAGTCCACCAGCAGCGATACCAGCATAGTGGCTGAAATTGTCAATATTGAAATATATGTTCGATAGTACCAATTTTATTGTACTAGGTACGTGTTTCGGTTATTGAATCCTCGTCAGTAGTACTTCATGTCAAACAGTTTAAATAAAGCCAGAGTGAATTTTCCTGGCGCCATGTACAATATAGACTTTCATTTTCCTCTTGTCAAAATAAGCGGCTCCAAAATATGTGTCGGGTTTATTCAGAAGCAATTTTTAGTGAAAAAATATGGCCAAAAATTGTTGGAGGGCAGGCACAAGGAGCTTAATTCTCAACATGACCGAATGAATTATGCCGAAACCCCATTTAAGGACAGAGCTATACAATGAGGGAGATCCCCCTTAGTTTTAGAAATTAAGGTCTAAATTTAGAATATATTTCAATGCAGCGCGTAAACACTAAACCTAGGTGAGCGATATCATCGGGGACTTACATTCCACCTATACCTGGCCAAAATTCAAATCATACTTCTTTCGGATTTTGATTCTTACCAGTGGCATTCCATGTCACAATTATTCAGATAGGTCTAACTATTACAGTTGTACCACTTACTTTATTTTCTGGTACCTGGTCTCACTTCGGAATGTTGTTTATTCTGCGCTTAGCAACTATTCCCACAAATATTTTAATGATTGTTCATAACCTTCTCGACCTTGAAAATGAATAACTGATGGGTATTTCTTCAATGTTTATTTTTAAAGTATAGGGAAAAAGGGAAGGATCTCCAGCATGACCACCCTTCACTCACCCAGCGAAACAAACCCACATGGAAGTGATACATAAATGCCATCAGACAAAACTAAAAATCGTTAAAAGACACAACATTACTCACTAGCACATGATACAAAACAATGGAAACAGACGTACAGAAACATCAAATATTAATGACAACACATAAAGGGAGACCAATGTGCACCCTGCTATTAGAAAATGGTGTGGTTATCTTGATTACGTCCGCATAACCCTCCCACTCATCCGGATACACATAGGTCTCCATAGACGCACTCTTGTTGTATAAACAGAAAACTTCTCACCGTAAGGTTACATCACAAATAAGATAGTTAAACGCAGCAGCCTCTTGTAACACAGATTCTATGTAAATGGATCTAAAGAATTCTATGGAATGTGTTAACAGTATGTGCTCTGCTGACTGAAGCGAGCTTAAGATCAATAATCCGAGAAATCTGCCCAACTTTCAGATAGGACAGAGAATCAGGACCCAGTCTTCTCTGAATAGATTTGAACAAGGCCCGTCATGGAGTCCCGTCGCCACGGTTTGCCAGTGTGCAACGTTGTGAAATACGTTGGTACAAAACTGTATATTGAACCAGTACCATGCTCAATGTTTTTGTAATGCCTTAAGGATAATATCCTCGTATGGCAGGCGACCTACTATTTCTTACATATGTGTTTGACAATTGATCTGCCTTTGATCCTTCTGATTTTGTTTATTAGGTCACCGTAATATGAAGGCAATGACATTCCCATTGATACATACACTGATGTTGGAGTTGTCCCAAATGTTGAAAGAAAGTCGAATAGTTATTGTAAAATTTCCAAAAAGATTTTAGATTTTTTTTTTAGATTTTAAAAGATTTTATGATTACGTATGACACATAATTAATCATAGGAATAAATTATGTTTCAGATAAAATGCAAAGGATATGGAGGTTTTGTAGCCGAACCATATCGAGAGGAAATTAATCAATTTTTGATTTCCGAAAAAGCAAAAATAGGTACGACATGCAAAAATAGGTACGACATGCAAAAGAAAAAAACCCACAGATAAATCTAAAGACAAATATAAAATCCTCTTTGTTTTTATTTAGATTCATATATTTAAAAAAAATGAAACCTCATTCGTCTTGATACTCCGTTAATGCATTTTCTCAAATGTAATAAGTTTTAATGTTTGGTTATTAGCCACTTTCATTGGTTAAGTAATGTACAAGTATCACAATATTGCATCATATTGACCAGTAAGTTGCTATTTCATTGTATAACACTACCACGAAAAAAAAAAGATTTGCTTACTGCTCTCTGCTTACATTGACATATTTTGTGTGACATTTTCTGAATTTGAATATATTGGCCTCGGCTTGCGCCTTGGTCCATATAATCGAAAAAGGAAAATACCACATCATATCCACCTTGTAAAACTCCATAATTGTTAAATGAATGAATTCTCATATACTACAGTGATTAAAAAATTGCAACGTATGCGATTTTTTCACATTTATAAGTAAAATCTAGACATCGCGAATCCTGTCGTGAATAGAACATTCAGTACAAGCAAAAACTGAAAAAAAAATTATATAAAGAATTTTTTTCTTGCTTATATTATATCTAAAAAAACTAACATGTACAAATAATGTTACTATATGTTACACATTATGGCACTTCCCATGCAGTTTCTGTTTTCTTCAGAGACTAAAACCGTTTTAACAAAACATGTGAAATAAATCTCGTTATAACTTATAATTTCTTTTAAATGTTTATACTGTTCTTTAGGCTTGAGTGCATCGATATGGATTGGAGGATCGGATGCTGCAAAAGAAGGAAAATGGGTATGGGTGACATCTGGTCAGGGTTTTACTTACACTAATTGGCGGCCAGGAGAACCCAGTAATATTAGGTATCTTTTGCCTTCATCGTGCAAATTGAATATTTACCTGACATTCTAATAAAATCTAGTTTACCGGCGAAGAAGTACCTGGCACAGTTCAGGAATCAAGAAATCCGTGAAATAGGGCAAACTTGTCTTAGGTTCCATTAACAAAACAATCGTGAACCCACGAATGGAGGCAGGACCAGGTGCCCGGGAGGAGTGATCATCCGCTGGCTGCATGCCACACTTGCCAAGAACGACAAATAGAAACAGGTCAAATCCGGTGATGTCAAAATAGGTAAAAGACGGTCAATTGGAAAGTTCGCACTTAGAATGTCGTAAATCATTCTGGACAGGCAAAGGAGTAGGTGCGGTAACCTGCCATGTCGGCCCCATTTTCAAAGTTGTTCATACATCACTTATATTCTGTTTATAAAATGTCAAATGTATGGTGAATCCAAATCAAAGTCTGTTTTGATTTCACAGTCTTATACTGAATAAAGCGTCGATCAAAACGTCTAAAAACGTTGAAATCATCGATAATATTAATGAATGAGCGAAATTTCCATAGAAAATTATGAAATCAAGAAGCGCTCCAGGCCTTGCCAATGAATATTTTTGTACCAATCGATGGATTTCTGATCGGCCTCTTAATTTGTATAAATAAATCGTGGGCGAGGCCTGGGGCGTAGATGAATTTTGAAAATTTGTGTGTAAAATATGATGATTTTCCTTCGTCACGTTACGAGGGCTAAAAATATAACGCTGTATTTTCTTAAACATTCAACATTGCAAAAAGTGATTATTATTAATTCGTTGATCAAAAGCATTTTGTCGTTGAAATCATTGGGCCGATATGAGGGGTTAGCGCACCTAGTCCTTTCCAAATGTGCAATAAGTTCATTGTAGTGACCGTAGAACTTTGCTGAAATGCTAGACTTAATTCAACATAGTAAATTATCCATGGTTTGACGGTGATGTTCCTAGGTTACCATGGTCAGGTACCATGCCTAGTGTCCGTCTGTTGACATAAGGATCATATTCACGTTATAAAAGGCGTTTGATGATTCTGACGCATTTACGATGGTTATGCTGTCTACCTAGTCTTTACTAGTTTGTGAAAGCGAAAATATTGACCTAAACGATTCTTGGTAATTTGTAAATTTCTACTATGATAATCCAAAACATCAGTACATGCTCTAGCATACGGTATCTACATTTCATAGTTCATCCGGTATGCTAGAGCATGTACTGATGTTTTGGATTATCATAGTAGAAATTTACAAATTACCAAGAATCGTTTAGGTCAATATTTTCGCTTTCACAAACTAGTAAAGACTAGGTAGACAGCATAACCATCGTAAATGCGTCAGAATCATCAAACGCCTTTTATAACGTGAATATGATCCTTATGTCAACAGACGGACACTAGGCATGGTACCTGACCAATCTACAGTCTTATACCTGCGCATTCTTAAGACTTGCACTCTGACTGACTGTGACGACGGGATTTCATGACGTGCCATGTCCAAACCTCTTTCGTAAAAACCACCTACCCTCTCTTAATGTCAGTCGGACTCCTCGGGTGATAACATACATGAACTCGTTACAGCCGAGCACGGACTGTATTACGTACGCCCTCTTTTTATATCGATTTTCATATTCATCTGTGTTGCTTGGGCTCCTGCGTTTTGCGGTCTTGTTTGTGTGTGGTCATCTAACAAGATTGTTTTACACCACAATTGCACGTTCTTCGAGACCTCTGGGTAACCGAAAAGTGTGAGAGTTGTGCGCACGTAGTCCTGGGTAACAACAACGTCTGCTACTGACGTGCCAGAAAGCCGTCCTAAGTCGGCACACATTGCCCATTGATTTCGTTTGTTTATGTGCTGTCATCTATGTTCGGTATGTATATGTGATTTGGCGTTCCATTTACCATATACCATTTCCGTCTCATTCTGTGCGTGTCTGCTTTGTGTTTTTGCTGTGGGTGTTTTTGGGGTTTTGCCTCTGGTGCCGCATGTGAGTGTTGTTGGAGATCCCCTCCTTTCTTAAAGGCACTTAATATATACATCGAAGATGTGCCCATCAGTTATTCAGTCCAAAGTCGAGACGGTCGGGCACAATCATTAGAATTCCCATTGGAACATTTGCGAACCCCAAGATAAACAGTATTCCAAAGCGAGACCAGGTTATTTTTTTCTATAATTAGTTACTACGACACAACAATGAATTTTTGGCGAACAGAAGTTACGGATGTTGCATTTCATCTTAACAAGATTATCAGTTTTTAGCTCTACCATATGCATCCCCTTTATGTGATCCCATCCGTTTTTATGTTATAAGGCTTTTAGAAAAAGATATTTCTTTTTTGTTTACATGTCTGTTGGTTAGGGTTTCTTGATTCGCAGAAGGTCATGTATACATTTCATAAGAATACATTACTTATGGTTTCTAAACTGATTCATCCATAATTATCCACAATAATCTTACAATGTACATCTATTTTACAGAGGCCATCAGGACTGCATAACACATAATGCGGATGGATCATGGGGAGACCTAGGTTGTGATAATCTACGGTATAGTGTTTGTCAAAAAGGTAAATTCAAAATCGTAAGATTATATCTGAGGTAATTTACTTTTCATTTACATAATTATTCTTCTTCTCGGCCATCATTATTTTCCATCCATATGATATTAATTTATTTGTTTGCTAAAATTTAGATTGGTTAACCGTTAGAAAGACTATAGTATGAAGAATTATGTGTTCTATAAATTATATGATTCAAATTTGAATAGCCGATTGGAATTACTATTACAACGCGATAAATGACGACACATTTCTTAATAACCAACAGCAAGTAACGTGAATTGCCAACATTATAAATCTACAAACTTTGATGACAAGTTGTGATTGCTAAAATTAAGATTAAAAGGTCGATCTAATGGGTTTATTTTTGTAGTGTACGTAAGTGTTTGTATTTCAAAGGAGAATTAGCGGTCTTATTGTTATGCTCTTGTATAAGAGGAAACCCCTTTTATCCGCTGTTGGGAAAACGCCTTCGATCCAGAAAACAAATAATGATAGCATCCTTTTTTTGTCATCATTTCAAGCGTGTAAAAGGTGATTGAAAGGTATCGAATATTCGTTTTGGAAATCATGTATCGCAATCTAAACTCTTCAATTATACTTTTAAAAATCTTCGAATAAGGCCTCCCTATCTGATTTTCTTTTTTTAAATGCCACCTTATACTTGATATGCTGTTTTCATTTTTTTTCAGGTTGTAGAAACATGATTCAAATTATAGCACAAATTATAACAACGTTGAAATTAATCATTCTTAATAGATTCTATTTCGTGTTTTGAAAACAAAAGTATGCTTTGTGTCATTGTTCCATGTGCATATCATATTGCAATTGACTTCGCCTATTTTCTTTTATTTTATTTAAATGTATCTATTTTGCACTTTTTTCGGTTATAGGTATTTCGATGGTATATTGAGCATTGCCTTCGTATAAATGTTCATACATATGAATTATGACTAAATTTTATTATTTTACTCAATAAAAGTATAAATGTAATTTAAGTATTTTACTGTCTCCAAGTCTTCTTAGATGTAAACACGTAGACATTGATAACACAATAAAATCTAATATTTAGTGAAAGGAACAATTTGTACAGATAATGCATTGATACTTTGAATAATCAATATATTTTTGAATCTTTAACCAGATATTAAAAGTTGATGTCAGAGTGAGGTGAGGACACTGATACTTTCCGCTGGATTAATTAAATTAAAATAAAAAGACCACACAAACATTGGGAAATTAATGTGTTTCTGGTACAAGGAATCTAGGTTATGTGCATGAAATCACATTCTTTGAACATTTGTCAAAAGAGAAATATTTAGAAAACAGCATCAGCAAAAGTAACAGAACAGTCAGATTATTCTATTTTTACGACAAAACATTGTCATTTTGAAAATATTTCAATAACTGGTCGGCAAAGTCTAATGATTTACTGTACCTGATTTATATGTAGCAATGTTGTTTTATTAAAATCTACAATTAATCATGATTGAGACGTTTGTTTGAAAATGCAAAACAAAAAGTGTTTTTTTTACTTTAAAAAATGAACTTACAAGAATATTAGTAAACATGTTGTTTTTCATCGTATTCCTATTACGAAAATGACTCCGAATAAAAGCAATTATCATTAAGCCCCCTTCACACTTTCACGGATCGGGCCACGGATAGCTACGGATCGAGCAAAATTTTACATCCGTAGCTATCCGTAGCTATCCGTAGCTATCCGTAGCAATCCGTAGCTCGATCCGGCTTGAGTCTTGGCGAGTCGTAGCTATCCGTAGCAATCCGTAGCTATCCGGGATGAGACAGAAAATTTTTGAACATGTTCAAAATTTTCTACGACTCCGCTACGGATAAATTTGTCGTAGCGGAATCGTAGTGGAGTCGTAGCAATCCGTAGTGGAGTCGTAGCTATCCGTACTGGAGTCGTAGTGAAACCGTAGCTATCCGGTATCACGTGATGGATAAGAAATACATCCACGGATAGCTACGGATCGGCTACGGATAGCGACGACTTCGCCAAGGATCCACTACGGATAGCTACGGATAGCTACGGATTGCTACGGATTGCCAAGGATTGCTACGGATAGCTACGACTCCACTACGGATTGCTACGGATAGCTACGACTCGTTTTATCATGTGCAATATACATTCCAAACATTCACTACATATTTGTTGTACCTGCAGTAAAGATGCCACCAAAACGAAGAGGGAAACGGGGAAAATCCTCTCAAAACAAGTTAGACGACACATCTAAACCTGATGAAAATCAGATAAAACCTGTAGAGGACACTGCAGAATCAGATGCAGATTCTGAGGTAATATTGTCGAATGATTCAAATGCTGACAAATCTAATAAACACACAAAGTTACATTTACCGATCGAAACAGAGAAAGACTTGGCTGATTGGTACCGTGAACACGAGTTGTTTTATAACAAACGATTGAATGATTACAAGGACACACAAAAAAGACAAGACTTTTGGAAGAGAAGGCTGCACCACTAACTCCTCCATTAACTGTGAAAGAATTGCGCACATGGATAGAGTCGATGAGAACCCGCTATGGCAAGATAACAGAAAAAAAATCTGGAGATGGACTGAAGACAATGAGTGAGAAAGATAAGTGGATAACAGAAAATTTTTCATTTCTTAGAGGTCATATAGTCAGGATCCCATCACGAAAGATGATGACAGTAAGTTACAGACAACATGCAATCTCTTTTACCAGCAAAACTCTTATCCAAATGTCAAATGTCAAACTGATACATTTTGCATAGTTTATTGCTCATCTTCTTTCCAATACCGTCTACCATAAAATTCTGAATTTAATTTCATTTTCAGCTGAAGCGGGGTTCACAGACAACAACGGATTTAGATGTTCAAGATGTTGACGATTCTCAGGACGGAACTGAACATGAGCAGACATCAATGAAAGTATCGATTTGTGTAAGGAAGATTTACCCGAAAAACCAAACAAAGGGGGGCCGTTCAAAAAACAAGAACGGTTGCTGAAACTGCCCAATCGACAGCCAGATTATCTCTGGTAAGTTTTATTTAATTATGTTTTTTTTCAAAATGGATAAGTTTTTACACAATTATGCATTTTCATCACAAAACAAATTTTCTACAATGCTGTCATGTTTCATCAATCGCATCATTTAAGAACAGATAAATTTGAAGCATGGGTCAGACATGCACGTTTCGGGTACTTAAACCTCGTCAGTGATCTTCAATCTTAACTATATAATAATATGGGTTCTTATGAAAAAAGGTCAGATGAAGTGTAGCTATAGTTCATTTCCTTCTTTCTTTTAGCTTAGAGAAGCACAAGAAAAGACTGAACAGCTGAGAAAACGTCTCGCCGATGCAATTGAAAAACAAGATGACGACCCGTTGACAACTGACTTTCAAAAGTCTGTATCGCTTCAGATTCATCCAGATCTTTGGTGGTCGTACGTCCAAGCTAGTATGGATGTGATGACTCGCTTTCGACAGAAATCTTCTGAAATAGACAATTCGAAAAAAACAAGGAATTCAACCACCTTCGTCCCAAGCGCAAACCGATGCATCAAGTCTTGCGCCTGTAAATACCGTTCCCATTGTAAGCCAACCAGCCCAGTGGAACCCTACAAGTTATTTCGTGAATATGGGATACGCACTCCCAGGGCCAACCTATCAGCAGTTGCGTCATAATCAGCAACCTTTAAACATCGGATCTCAGCCTTCTACGAGTGCATCATCTGATAACATTCAAGAAGAAACATCCGAGTTGCTTCTTCCATTACTGCCGTCAAGACCCGGCCAGTCCTCTGTCAGTGGTATTTTACGTGATCTGAGAAGAAGTAACAGTCCAAGTAGTTTTCTGAGAAGAAGTGACAGTCCAAGTAGTTTTCTGAGAAGAAGTGAAAGTCCAAATAATTCTGGTTTGTCCACCCCACAATGCATTGTCTCAGACAAAGACTATTAGTGACCCGAAATAATCGGATTTTCATGATTGTCTTTCCTTGGCAGTTTGGGGAATTGATGTGATTTCAATCATTTTACAAGTTATACTTTACGAGAATTTCGCAGAATGATAATTGTCATTTTAGAATTATGTTGACATAAGGGCTGAAAGATGAAAGATCTTTTCTGGTGGAACTAATTTTACTTTGTTTATGTAACATTTGTGTAACACCATGTCTTATTTACAAAAAAATGCAAAGCAGCAAGAACAAAAATTTGTGAAGTGATTGTACTTAATGTTAACATTTTTCCTTCATTTTTACTATTTTATGCAGACAGTTTGTTTGCCATTGTTCACACTGATTGTTATAACATTCGACAGATTCATTAAAAGTTACTGATTTAAAACATTCTGATTTCAAGTAGATATTGTTTTTGACAGTCTATATCATATCCATTTGCCATGCTACAGCACCAATACCGTTGTAGTATTCCATGAGGTAGTTTCGAATTTCCTTCGCAGGCTTACTAGAATAGTTACCGCCTCTAGGGGAGCTAATATCTACGAGGACAGCGTTGTCCCTCCATGAGCCAGGTATCAAATTGTGCGTAGCTGGATCCTCCTCGTCCACAGTACTCGAAAGCTGCCCGGGATATCTTGTCCGTAAAAAAATATGTAGGACAACGCATGCGTACGTGATAGAGATTACGTTGTCTGACTTCTGTTCCATTGTTGTCAGAAGACACCGAAACCTAAAATAAAAACAATAAGCGTTACCTACGTAACAAAGAATTTGAAATGATAACCTAAATCAAGTTCATTTGCCTAGTGTTGTCTTCCATGTTTCGATTGGTTGGCGTTATTGTTACAGTCAGTTTGTTTCTTTTTTCGTTGTTTTGTTTATATCCTTTTTAAAGTTTTTTATTTCGCTTATTGATTTTGATTTTTTGAATCGGATTCCGTGTGTGTGTCTAAGTTTCAATCGCTGATGAATACTTCATTTATGTCATTTTAAATATTTCATCGGTATTGTATGAACAAAGAAGTCTTGAAATTGTATGTCATGGTCACAAAATACACGGGAATTAGAGAAGCTCGATTATAATTGGTAAATGAACAAATGTTTGATTCAACGTTTCTGTAATGAATGTGACGTTTACAATATTTTTCAGTTTATCAATGCTATGAAATCATGATGTGCAGGTTGCTCTGAGTAACACCTTACTTCGACAAAACAGTGATGTAGTTTGGCACCTGGTCTCACTTTCACCTGGTCTCACTTCGAACACCTGGTCTCACTTCAAAATTTATTCATTCCGAGGTTCGCAACCGTTCCAAATCTAATGATTTTACCTTGCCCTCTCGACTTTGACACTGAATAGCTGATCGGTACATCTTTAATGTTTATATTGACAATGTAAGATCTGATATAAAGTAACAAATAATTTCAGAAATTTATCAAAATGCAGATAATTGTTATGTACCTGCTAGCTAAGATGCCAAAGGCATTTTCAACAACTCTTCTTGTTCTGGAATGTCTGTAATTATAAATTGTCTCCTGGATTGTCATGTTTCGTTGTTGAAAAGGCTTCATCAACCACGACTTTAAGGGAAATGCGTCATCACCTATGATGAAGTACGGTACAGGTTCATCGTCACCAGGCAGTGGCTCTGCACCAGGTACACCTATGTCACCCGCCTCCAGTGCCTCTTTGAGTTCAGTCTCACCAAACACCCCGCCGTCCGATGATGAACCACTAGCTCCAATGTCAACATACAAAAATTTGTAATCTGCATCTACTAGGGCCATGAGCACTATAGAATGGAATCCCTTATAGTTGTAGTATAGTGATCCAGCTGACAGAGGACACCTTAAAGCAATGTGCTTACCATCAAAGGGCTCCTAGTACGTGGTGGAAATTCCACTTCTCTGAAAACTGTTTAGCGACTAATTTCCATTCACTCTCAGTGCTTGGACATTGTAAGAATTCATCTGAAAAGAGTCGAAATATTGCATCACACACTTCAGGTATGAAAACGGATATAGTGTTTCTAGCCACTCTAAACCCAAAAGAATGCGACATGTAGCTATCTCCAGTAGCAAGATAGCGCAGAGTTGTGGCAAGTTTTAATCCAGGGGACAAAGCTTTCCTCATGAATGTATCTTTCTTCTGGATTTCTGGAGAAACTCTATGGAGAATCTCGAAAAAAACATTCGGTTCCATTCTGAGCATGTTTTTAAACGTTTTTATATCTTCGATTCGTAATTCCGTCAACAGCTTATCGTAGAACCCATATATTGGCCTCGTCCAGATTCTCCTCTTACGTCTATGTACTGTTTGGATATGAGAAATTTCATCCTCAATGAGCATTTCCAGATTGATTTGTTGGAGATGAAGGTCTACCAAAAGTAAATTCAGTTCTGGTAATGAAGACATGTTGACTATTATACAAAATCAGGCAAGAGTGAATAGCAAACTGACTGAAACGTAAAGTAATTAATTTAGAAACTCTGGCAATCCTTGCTCGAGTCGTACTGGAGTCGTAGCAATCCGTAGCTAACCGTGGCTATCCGTGGCGAATTCTTGACAATCCGTAGTTATCCGTAGCTATCCGTAGTGGAGTCGTAGCAATCCGTACTGAAGTCGTAACAATCCGTACTGAAGTCGGGAAAGTATCCGTAGCAATCCGTAGCAATCCGTACCAGAGTCGTATCAACCCGTTGCAATCCGTAGCAATCCGTACTGGAGTCGTAGAATCATGGTTCATCGAATATTTTGCGCCCCGACTCGCCACGGATAGATCTTTTTTGGAGTCGTAGCGGAGTCGTGGCTCGATCCGTGAAAGTGTGAAGGGGGCTTTAGTACTTAGAATTGCTATGGAATTACGGTATCTTTAATATCCTTAAATTAGACGTGCGTAGTAATAGTTTCTTTGAAAAGATACATGCTCATGTTTAGGTACGCAGAAATTGAAAGCACCATCTACTTTTTGAAAAACTGTAACACTTGATTTTAAATATAAGTAAACCAATTTTTTCCAAAGTCGGCTGATTAAAAACGATATGTAAGGAAGGAGGGGATCTCCAACAAACCCCAAAAACATCCACTGTAAAACACAAACAAGACACGACGCACATAAGGAGACGCAATTATACAAGGAACGCCAAATCACAGAGAAACACCAAACACAAATGACTACACATAAACCAACGAGACCAATGGATGATCGGTGCAGACTTAGGACGGACATCTGCCACGTCAGTATGTATATTTGAACGTTTGTTTTCACAAATATCTATCATATGTAAAAGTCTTGATTGTAACATAATATCTCTGGTCAGAAAGATATTCTAAAATCTTTAATTTGATTGAAACGGGAACACATAATATTTGATTATTTTTACATTATTTTCTATATAGTAAATTATGTTAAGGTTTGTAAATATCATTCGTTTTCCAAGTTTTCTTTCATGTTAGTCTGTCATATAAGGTGGTGACTACAATATAGAAATTATTCGGATCTGAAGACAGACACCTGCCCCTACCGAGTCCTCTTACATGTTAAGTTGTCATATTGGCGCAAGACCATTTTTAAAATACATAATCGAAATACTACAGTTTCGCATGGGCCATCTCTCATATTCATTGCATCTGCTTTAGCGGTTGCATCAAAGAAGGGAGGGGATCTCCAACAAGACCCTTTTGCAGCGCCAACAGCAAAACACGTAAACACCCGATGCGAAAACCCTTAAGAGAGAAACGAGACATATAAACATGAAACACAAAAGACTACACATAAACTAACGAGACCAATGGGTAACCGGTGCCGACTATGGACTGCCATTTGCCACGCAAGTAGCAAATGGTGTAGTTGTCATGGGTAAAGTGTCATTAAAAAATTGGACATGCACACTATTCAGATGCTTCTAATGCATCCCAATAATAACAATGCAACGCGAGAACGTTAGTACAAACGTCATACAACGTTTTGTGTGTTCGCATGAGTGACAAATATGGATAATGACCATATCCCTGTATACAACACAAAATCGATAATTCAGAAAATCAGAAACCGAAGGCATACAAAATAAGGATAAAACAGAAACCAAAGCAAACAAACAAAAACCTTCACCACATGAAAAGAAGCGGACTCCCGATATGAGAGCGAGACCAGGTGCCCAGGAAGAGTAAGCTTCTCCTGCTTGCATGCAACACCCGCCGCTTCAATTCGGTAGACCTGTCACTTTTTAAAGGTCGTGGGATGAATCGCAGCTGTCTATATGTGTGTTTTACGACAATTGGACTGTTGCTCAACGTTTCGCATACAATGTCGCAACGTCTTACGATAATATCAAGATTTATTAGCTTCAATTTGTCAACCTTTAGCACTAGTATAAATACCCTGTATAAGCATCTCTTTTCAGTCACTGATCTCTATTTGCCATAAACGGGACATCCTTTAGTGAGCTAGCGAAAGTCGGAAATGGGCGGTTTGTATCCCCTCTAATTGACACGGGCATTCTTACTATCGAACGAACGCATAATCTCATAGGAACCACACATTCAATCGCATTGGCGCACATTTGCACGATCTCATCGCATTAATTTACAACACTCACAGGTGTATATAGACACAAAATTTTGTGCATCGTACGACGTTCGCTTTAAACCGTGTGGCCATTGCGCGATAACTTGTTCATTGGTTATTTCCCCCACAGTTTTCTATCCAAATCTATTTTTTGGTTGAAGAATATGTGATCGCTTCTGTTCGTCAGGGCCCGTCATCATAAACTAAGAATTGACTTAATTCCCAAAATACGATATATAACAGTGCAAATTTGAAATATATAGTAAATCTATTTTATTCTACATCTACTTTAGAAATGTTTGAATAATTTCAAGTAATCACTAATGTTATAACGCGAGAGAAGAATATTGAAATTCTGACTTTAGTCAATGTTTAATTTATGGTGCGTGGCCCTGATTTTTTTCTGAACAGAAAGAAAAGCTAAGGTTAGCTATAATCATATCACTTCGTCCATACGTCTCACATAATCAGACCCACCCTGCTACGTTTATCGGTATTTTTGACATAACTTTCAGGATCTTCTTTATCTCATTTGTGTCACACTTATGTCCTTTGCCGTGTGGAGCTCGTAAAAATGTTCCCCGCGAGTGGTTTGACAGTGATTTAATTTATTTCCTTAACCTAGTTGCCATAGCACTTGCTATAAAGACATAACCTCAGACTGCGCATTGTTGTAGATATTGTTTTCATCCTCGTGCGTGAACGTCGACGGCGGGTGCGGCTAGCAAAACAGGGGATGCTTACTCCTCCCGGGCACCTGGTCCCACCTCTATCTTGCTTGTCCGTCGATGCTCAAGTCAAGTTCAAGTTCTTTATTTACCGTAAGCCACACAGCTCATAGGTTACACAATATATACAATATATATACAATATACAATAAATGAACACAGGATAAGAAAGTGAGTGTGTTCGTCTAAACAATATGATGTACTAGTATGACACAGTGTGTAACATATGAAATGTATGATAAAATAGTATAATATACGATGATATGACAAGGGACGTGAAAGTAGACAGAATCATATTCATAATAATTCTGTCCTAATTCTACTTGCATAATAAAGATATTTACCAAGGTTACATAGTTCTGCTACATTATTAACACTAAGAAGAAGAATAAGCTTAAATACACTAGGTTTTCGGAAGTAAAATGGTTTAATATTTTTGATTCTAAGTGAATTTAACTTGGTACATTTAAGAATAAAATGGAATTCATCTTCAATATCGTTTAATTCGCAACAACTACATAATCTATTTCTTCTTTCTATATTATCATATCATCCTCTTTCTACATATAGGTCATGAGATGAAGTTCTAACTCGGGCTATATATTTCTTTTACATTGGTTTAATCGGTTTAATTAAGTAATACTGTAATGTAAAATTATCGGTCAAGTGTTGATATAATAAACCTTTAGAAGAAGATGCAATTCCGGTTATTACAGATTGTTTGAATGTATCTTTTAATCTAATTAAGTCGGTGCTCTTGAATTTGTCATCAGGATCTTCTTTATCTTATTTCAGTCTTTTGCAATATTTAATTGTCTGTACTGGGAGTCAATAACGGGGTTTTATACCCGAAACGTGAATGTTTGGTCCATGCTGCAAATTTATCTCTCCTCAAATGATTTTGATGAGTGTCCCTGCTTGTGGATCAGGAGTCCCCGAGTGCACATGTAGCCAAGTCCGATCAACTTCGGTTGATCGTTTCTTCCAGAGCATTCAAAAATTTCTATTTAATAATGTTTTTGCGAAATTTTTGGAATATAGTCCTTTAACATCATATATATGCACAACAAATGTAATTCCCTGAGATGTTACTATTGAAAGGAACGTGCTGCAATTCGTGCATTAACACTCGTGACGTCACAATGCATAAGATCTAAAGAAACATGCCGCGACGGCTGTTCTAACCTGCAAACTGAACCCGCGGTGAGATGAATTTTGACGTCACTCTTTTACCTAGAAAAGGCAATTTCAGAAAACAAGAATGAAATAGACAACTAGAGTGCATATATATAGAATAAATGTCATAATTTGTGTTTTGTTACGGGTATACAACACACAGCAAGTGCATTTATCGCATGAAATGCGCTAACGCGCATTACATGTACGATAAATTCACTTGCTGTGTGTTGTATACCCGTAACAAAACACAAATTAAGACACTTATTCTCTATATACCAACAATCCCTTTGCGTCTTTCTGTATTTCTTTTTTACATACTTGTCCCAGTCTTTTGTCACATTCGTAGTTTGGATTGAGGGTCACTGATGAGGGAACCCAAAACGTGCATGTCTGATCCATGCTACAAATGTTCTTGATTAATCCTATGAATTTGAAGACGTAGCACATGGTCTCGTAGGTTTATGTGTAGTAATTTATGTTTGACGTTTCTATGTGATTTGGCGTTCATTGTATCATTTCCGTCTCATTCTGTGCGTGTCTGCTTTGTGTTTTTGGGTGTTTTGAGGTTTGTTGGAGATCGCCTCCTTTCTTTTATGAATCAATCTGTCATGTGAGTGCCACTCTGTACGTCACTTTGTTTCAGTCCTTCGACTTCTTCCACGCAGACCCAAACAGGAGGCAAGTACAGAATGTTCTGTACAATTTTTGTGATTTGTTTGCGAGCCGTTCGATCAATAACCATTGTCACAGAGGGATCAGATTAGCTAACGTGTCTCCGATTTATCTTCCGGAATTATTATCGAATTATTGAATTTCAAACTCCTAAGAGATAGCAATTACTCAAGATGTTTTACCTAATTTGTGCTTTTATGGTTTATCGTTCAACGAATATTGATAGCAAAGTCTCTGACTTGTTGATGCATTTTGAACTGCAGCACACAATTTCAGTATGTTCATTCGAAACATGTTTTCTTGGTCCTCAATGTCTTGCATAAAACATGTCACCTTTGCATGTCCGTTCATGTCAAATTTTCAGTCTTCTGAATTAAGTACTGTGACTCATTGTCACTATCTCTTCAATGATGTTAGCATCCTTATGATGGATGGCTCATTGGATCGGTCATTGCTGTTTTTATATTAAAAGCATAACATATCATACAAAAAAATTATAATATCTAAGAGAGGTTGGCATCTTTGCACCTTCTCACTCCGATTTTTGTCGACACACTTCCTCTAGATAGCTTCTTCTTAGATCATACTTAAGATTTTGAACCACTGTTCTTTCGTAGTGAAACATCTGCAATGAATAACTCAGTATTTGTAAGGTAATCATTTTCTTTGTTTTCGCGGAGAATTCCATCGATGAACATGTGTATCAACGACTTTGTGCACCAACGTATAGATGAAAGGCATTAGAAAAGTGTCGTCGTACATAATGTATAAGAAAAGTGTCGTCGTACATAATGTATAACTGTAAAAACTGTTAATAGCTATTCTCTGTAAGCATTTGCACTTTTATGAAGGACGCACGGCACGGCATGTCTCAGATTTTGATACAATTTGTACATAAGGTTGGGTCTGACCCAAAAGTAAAAATTTATTAAAAATGTTCTTAATATCACATCCGGTTGCCATGGAAACGGACTTTGAATATTTAAAAAATGCATTTTTGGGCGTTTTTGAAGTCACATACATAATTTATGCAGCATAATCTAAAACAAACACTAATGAATTATCAGTACCCTATCATTGCTCTTTCAAGTTAAGTAATAATAATGTTGGGTTTATGGTCTTATCTATATGTTTCCATAGCAACAACACAGGTACCCTATCAAAATAGTATTTTGGCATTTTTTCAAAATTCAGCAATGAATTGCTTACATTTTTGAGTTTTTTTATGCAAATAAAACATAAGCATTTACATTGGGACAATGTTTCTGTTCGTTGCTATGGCAATATGACCTCAAATCGCAAAAATGAAAGCAATTTTGGACAATATTACGAGTCCTTTTTTTTACTAGATCATTGAATTTTAATTCAAAGTGATGAAAATTGATTAATGTATTCAAGTAGATCTTTCATTACACGAAAGAAAATTTTTTTAAAATGTTCAGGAAATAGCCCGTTGCTATGGGAACGATTGTGTAAAATTGCACACAGACCCACTTTGAGTCCTTGGATACGGGCATCAAAAGTTAAGTAATCTGAAATTTTTAAAATCTAGAATAAAGTTTAGACTTTGCTTTATCAAATATGTAAAAAAGGTTGTGTAAGCCTGTTTCGTTTTTTGAGGAAAAGACTTCGAAAAACAACAAAAAATGCTTATTTCTTGAATGTATGGCCAAATTACTATAGCAACCATTAATTATTTGAATTTTTTTATTATATTTTGATAGAGGCTTACTTGATCTTTATTGTTATCAAATTTGAACTTCCTTGGATTAATAATTACTGTTTTATGAAAATAATAAAAAATGGTTGCCATGGTAACATATGTTCCCCATAGCTTTTTCACGGTTTTTGAAAGAGCTCTTTGTGTTGGATATTTCCCAACAATTTTTATCTGTTCATCATGATGCAAAATTTTTAAAATGACTCTGAAGTTGCAAAATAAGTGATATTCAAGACCATAGTTACCGTTGCCAAGGTAACTTATGTACATAGTAACAAATGGGTTTATCTTGAATTTGCTCATTTTATATAATAAATCCTATTTCCTTATTAAATACCCATCAAGAGAGAAGAAAAATTAGAAAATACAAACAGCATTTTGAAATCAATATACCAAAATTAGCTAATTATGTAGTCATGGTAACCAGCCTTTTTACAATATCAGACACTACTAGTGAGCTTATTTAAAATTTTATGTCCCAATCTTTAGGATGCATAAAAAATCTTCCACTGATGTCACATACAGACCAAATTATAGAGCTTCAAATAAGCTCAATTTTGAACATTTTTCAACTTTAAAGGCCGTTGCCATGGTAAACAGATGACCTAGAATTATTTTTTTTGGTCAAATTTTCCATTTTTCATTGGTCCCTACTTATGTGTGAAATGTCATGAAAATCGGAGACCATGCGTGCCGAAATTGTTTAAATGCTTACAGAGAATTGCTATTAAATAGTCGACCTTTCTACACATGCTACATGCACTATAAATTTTCAATTTCGTAAATGAAGAATAATTGACAAATGTTTTATATCTATTTATCTTTTATCATTGGGTTTAATCATCGGAATTATTCAAATAATAGCTGTTTCATTGCAACTACATTCGCTATCGATTTTCAATTTCGTAAATGAAGAACATGTGACAAATGTTTTAAATCTATTTATCTTTTATCATTGGGTTTAAGCATCGGTATGATTTAGATTATAGCTGTTCCATGCAACTACAAATGTTTAACGTCTTCAAATTGAATAACATCATTTAAGAACAGATAAATTGGCAGCATGGACCAGACATGCACGTTTCGGGTACTTAACCCTCGTCAGTGATCCTCAAATTTAAACAATGTAATATGTCAAAATGTATGAAAATTACTATGTCAAAAAAGCGTACCGAAAGACGTAGCTCGATGGGTGGGATATGATGCTACAGGTCCCACGATTTAGAAATTTCGAGAAATTTGGATAACAGAAATTTTAGAATGCGTTGAAGAAACGATCAACCGAAATTGATCGAACTTGGCTAAATGTGCCCTCGGGGACTCCTGGTCCACCAGCAGTGACACTTACCAAGTGGTATAAGTGTTAAACGTCTTCAAATTGAATAGCATCATTTAAGAACAGATAAATTTGCACCATGGACCAGACATGCACGTTTCGGGTACTTAACCCTCGTCAGTGATCCTCAAATCTAAACAATGTAATATGCCATAAAGTATGAAAATTACTAAGTCAAAAACTAGCAATGAACAAATCATTGACCTGCCGTGCTTAGTTTACTTTGTGGAATCATAATAATCATAGAAAATTGCAGAGATCGTGGCAAAATGGATCATTCTCAAAAGTTTTGCTACGATTATCCTGCTTTCTTCTTACTTCTTCAACCAGTGTGATATGGCTGTGTGATCGTTGTGCGACGAAGTGCAGCTTGACAAAACATAATTAAGCACAATAAAAGACAAAGGAGGGGATCTCCAACAACACCAGGTTGTAGCACCCACAGTAAAACCCCTAAACGCCCAATGCAAAAACACAAAGCAGACAAGCACAAAGAGACGCGTAAGGGACAAGGAACGTCAACGCACAACACAGAAACATCAAACACAAAGGACTACACATAAACCAACGAGACCAATGGGCAACCGGTGCCGACTTAGGACGGCCATCTGCCATGGAAATAGCAGAAGGTATGGTTATCCTGGATTACGTGCGCACAACCCTCCCACTTTTCCGATTACCCAGAGGTCTCGAAGAACGTACAATTGTAGTGTAAAACAACCTCCTCACTGTCAGATGACCACACACAAACAAGACCGCAAAACGCATGGGCCCAAGCAACACAGATGAATATGTAAATGGATATAAAAAGAGGGCGTACGTAATACAATCCGTGCTCTGCCGCCGCGAGCTCATGTATGTTATCACCCGAGGAGTCCGACTGACATTCAGAGAGGACAGGTGGTCGGGGCCCTGTCTTCTCTAAAGAGGTTTGGACAGGGCCCGTCATGGAGTCCCGTCGTCACAGTCAGTCAGAGTGCAAGTTTTAAGAATGCGCTTGTACAAGACTGTAGATTGGTCAAGTTCCAAGCCTATTGTCCGTCTGGTGACATTAGGATCATATCCACGGTATAAAAGGCGTTTGATTTCTGACGCATTTTCGATAGTTATGTTGTCTATCTTTGATCCTTCTTATCTTGTTAATAATGTCACCATAAAATGCAGGTTGTGAAATACCCAAAGTAATGTACTCTGTTGCCTGTATTGGTCCGAATTTCAGAAGAAGTTGACAATAATTTTTGTAGAATTTCCAGAAAGTCTTTACTAGTTTTTGAAAGCGAAAACCTCGTCCTAAAAGTTTCTTGGTAATTTGTAAATTTCTACTATGAAAATTCAAAACATCAGCACATGCTCTAGCATACCGGATGAGCTGTGAAATATAGATATCATAGGACGGTAATCTAGGAACATCACCGTCAAGCCAGGGGAAATTTACTATGTTAAATCCAAAATCATCTCTTTTGTCATACACACTTGTATGGATCTCTCCATTAACAATTTTGATGTTTAGGTCCAAAAATGGTGTTTCTGTGTTTGAAACGTTTGCCTTGCTTAAAATCAATTCTTGTGGATAAATAACATTTTTATATTTCTCAAAAACAGGATTGTCGATAGTAAGAATATCATCCAGGTACCTAGAAGTACCAATGAAACATTTCACATCATCATTTTTTCTTTGTTTTTGAAGATTTTGGATAAATTCCTTTTCATACGTGTATAAAAATAAATCTGCAACAAGAGGCGCACAATAAGTACCCATTGGAATCCCTACAACCTGCTTGTAAATTTTCTCACCAAATCTTACATAAATATTTTCCAAAAGGAAGGACAAGGCAATACACAGGTCACCACATGTCCATGATTTGTATGATTTGTAATCTGTGGCGGAATACAACCTGCTTGTAAAGTTTCTCACCAAATCTTACATACATATTTTCCAAAAGGAAGGACAAGGCAATACACAGGTCACCACATGTCCATGATTTGTATGATTTGTAATCTGTGGCGGAAAAGAAACCCTTCGATTCAGAAGTACAGATTACAGATCACAATTAATTTTGAAAGTTCGTTGATCACGCAAATAGTTCCTGAATATTTCAACCCCTCGTCTTCTTACATTTAATTTCTGCGACTCTTTTTACACTAGATGATTCGTTTTTTACGTCAATGAGTCGCAGATGAGTTGAAAAAAATATTCTAGCATGTTGAATGATACTGCATCATCCTAATCGCGGAATGACAGATGTGTTATGAGGCTCTAGAATTGATAGATTGTAGAACATTAGAGCCACAGATACCCCCTTTCGGGTTTAAAAAGATATTAAAAGTCTACTAAGCGACAGATTTTTGCATGAATCCATTTCTGAGCTTATTTTGATACTATCTAGCAGATATAAAAGTTTCAAGCAAAAAATGGTGGTGCGATTCGAGTATTTAATCGTCATATTAGTATAATTTACAAAGGAATATATAGGAAAAAATAATTGGGGTCTGATACCGGTATCAGACCCCAATTATTTTTTCCTATATATTTATATATATCTGTGTTTTTTCAAAAGAAGTTTACGCCATTCCTGTTTATGACAGTTTCACAGTATTTTGCCACGTGTTCCTTTATAGCCGTGAGTGCTGACGTCAGATTTCTAGACAAAATTGTTGTTGAGCAGTTGCTAGAATTAGCAATGTATCGAAACTTGTAAGGAGACTTGTGAAGTTTTGGTATACAGTATATTGTAGGGAGATCCAATTTAGAAATAGGGATGTTAAAAGAAGAAATTTCACTGTTATATTTGTTCAAAATATAGGTAACACTTTCGTTGCTTTCGATTTAAGTATTAGTAGAGGAAAGTTCCGAAACTAAAGTTGATATGTAGTAGCGTTTTCAAATAATTATAGTGTTGTTGGCTGCTTTGTCTGCAGGCGCGAAGACATATTTTTCATGTAAATTACGTAACTTTGATTTGAAATATCTTTCAGATTTAGAAATTCGATTTTCAAGAAGTTGAGGATTTTTGTGGTAGTTATCTATTCGAATATCGGTAATATCCAAAATGAGGTTTTTCCAGTCATTCAGAGCATGCGATTCGACTCCTTCCGATTTACACCATCGTTTGGTATAGTTATCTAAAGCTTCCTTTAGCTCTTCGCGACATTTAATAAAATCTATCTTGGATGGGATTCTATACTTAGTTTAGGATATAGTTTATTTTGTGCGAATGCAACAATGATATTTAGCCTGAATCAATCAGTGTTTCTTATCGATGCTCAACATAGTGCTCTATTGTGAATGCTGTTGAGATTATCGTCAGGATCTTCTTTAACTCATTAAGAATGCAACCAGTGCTTCATCCAAGATAGATTTTAATTGAACTGCTGGAACTGAAGAGAGAGCATGTAGCAGTTCATGTCTGCCGCCGTTGCGTGCAATGATCAGTAGATCTTTGAGGGTACGATGTACTCTAGCTTTTTTTCTGAGTTTTTTGTTTCGCCTTTTACCGTGAGACATATGCTTCCTTTTAGTGTTAAGGCGGATTGAAAAAAACATTAATATTTGAAGAGGTCGAAGAAATGTTTCCTTGTCCATAAATCTGATCGTTTAGACCAAGGGGGCACGCAGTTTTTAGTTTGGTTATCCAGGCAAGTTCAGCTTGTAAGCGGCGTTTTTAAAGTTCAGTTTTACTTAGATTTTTAAGTTTTGGAATGACTGAACTGGAGTAATTGTTATATCCGAAATTTAATGATTGTATTTAACGAAGTGATTATATAGGAAATTTCTTTGTTTTTTTCTGACGCGAGATTCTTATCTGATACGAATGACTTCGAAAACGAGATTTAAAGGCCTGGCCTGTTTCCCCTTCATAATGGGCGCCACATCCCTTGGTGTGTCATGTAATGACATAGATGACATCTTGATACGATCAGTCAATGTCCTTATCAATCTCGATTTTATAGGTCTGCCCATTAAGACTAGATTTAATTGTTGTGGAATTGCAATTGATGAGCGGACACATACCGCATCTTTTCCCGTTGCACCTGCAAATGGTTGAGAACCCTCTGTTTGTTGTTAAATGTAGAGCCTGCAGATGGAGAAGTGGATGCAATACGTCTACGGGGTTTTAATTTTAGAGGTGACAGAAGTACTTTTGGTGAGGTTAAAAGTTTCTTACTGTTAAATGTTGATGATGGGAAAGTGACTGTAGTAATAGAGGGTAATCTCAAAGGAGTTAATTTGATACGAGGCGACCTTAAAAATGCCATGATGAAATGATCAGCGAAAGGTGAATTATGATCCTGCTTAGAAGACACTACAACTTAGTCAAGTTAGAGAAAGTAATGGAATTAAAACACTTTAAGGTGGCTCCCTACTCGTGAATTTAACAGATGAATTTTGTATTTCAAGGTTATTTTCTATACATAATAGTCAAAATGACATAATGAACAGATACATAGATAGGTAATTTCGTTTTCATTAAAGATACAGTACATTAAAGAAAGGTACCCTAACACTTAAAAATTGAGAAATATCAAATATCCACCATATGCTTTTGAACCCTTCAAATTCAGTGACGATACGAATATGTTCATTTGTTTTGTTTTATTTTATGACAACAGGTCATATAGAAGAAATGCAACACATAAAATAATATTGTAACATAAATCTAAGTATGATATATTCTGCTACGTCTTTCGGTACGCTTTTTCGACAAAGTAACTTTCACACTTTTTTGGCTCATTACATTGTTTAGATTTGAGGATCACTGACGAGGGTTAAGTACCCGAAACGTGCATGTCTGGTCCATGTTGCCAATTTACTTGTTCTTAAATGATGCTATTCAATATGAAGACGTTTACATATCTCCAAACATCAGGGCACCCTCTTATAATTTCATAACATTTTTGACCAAGTATATGTACTAAATCCATCTTTTTGCATAAAAAACAGATGATTTTTTTTTCATTTTGTAATATTTTATAAAATTATGTATGAAGATGAAGAATAAATCATATACAGGTACACAGTTTTTGAAATGATCAAGGTATGGCTCCAAACATAGGGGTACCCCCTTATAATGTTATCATATTTTCGACAAATAATATATAGTATATCACATATTTGTGCAAAAAACAACAGATGGAATTTCTTTAAATTGGATCATTTAATACGATAATGTATATAGATGGTGAAAAAAATCGCATACAGGAATACAATTTTATAAATGATCAAGATATGGCTACAAACATAAGGGTATCCCCTTATCATTTCATCACATTTTCAACTAAGAAATTATACTATATGGTTGGTGTGGACATTGATAGATTGCACCATCTTTTGCTTCTTTTGGCACTTAAGATCTTCTGTCTGTGTTTTTCGATGCGCTGGCTCGTCCCTCACCAGCCATTGTAAAACGTTATACGCAGACTGCTTCATATAAGGAAAAACCTATAACGGTTCGAGTAGGGAGCAACCTTTAACATCGGGTTGCGGGGAATTGTATTTCCAACACCACACTGCAACACGAAATAAGTGTAGATATAAAACAAAGGAGGGGATCTCCAACAACACCAGATTGTAGCACCCACAGCAAAACCCCAATACGCCCAATGCAAAAACACAAAGCAGACAAGCACAAAGAGACGCGTAAGGGACAAGGAACGTCAACGCACAACACAGAAACATCAAACACAAAGGACTACACATAAACCAACGAGACCAATGGGCAACCGGTGCCGACTTAGGACGGCCATCTGCCACGGAAATAGCAGAAGGTATGGTTATCCTTGATTACGTGCGCACAACCCTCCTACTTTTCCGATTACCCAGAGGTCTCGAAGAACGTTCAATTGTAGTGTAAAACAACCTCCTCACTGTCAGATGACCACACACAAACAAGACCGCAAAACGCAGGGGCCCAAGCAACACAGATGAAGGTAATATCCAGTCATACTTGATCTTGCTAAAGTTAATGTAATGTTCTCCCACGATCCACTACGAGTTCACTGACGTTATGTGACGATTTTTTTACTGCCAGGTTTACGCCAGGTTTACGCGAATGAGCAAAATCATATGTAATAAAAATTGTCACGATTCAACACATTTAAATATTAAATGGACTGTTTGAGCTAATGAGATAAAGAAGATCCTTACAACAATCTCAACAGCACTCACAATAGAGCACCAAATTGAGCATCGACGGACCCCTAGCAAGCCACAGGTGGGACCAGGTGCCCGGGAGGAGTAAGCATCCCTTGTGTGGCTAGCCGCACCCGCCGTCGATGTTCATGCACGTAAATGAAAACAATACCTACAGAGCGTGCACTGTCCGATGTCATATCTATGTAGAAAGTGATATGCCGACAATGTCAGGGAAAAATTCATAACCATTCTAATATCACTTCCAGTTTAAAAAAGAACAAGAATGCATCTAATTAATGATTTATATATCAAATGTTTTGGTAAACACCACATTGATCACAATATATCATTTATATTTGGATTATTTTAAGTAACCCTTTTCTTATGAGCAATTCAAATGCTTTGGGGCGATTTGTTACTGATCATCGCACGCAACGGCGGCAGACATGAACTGCTACATGCTCTCTCTTCAGTTCAAGCAGTTCAATTGAAATCTATCTTGGACAACGCACTGGTTGAATTCTTAAGAAACACTGATTGTTTCAGGCTAAACAGCATTCGCAAAAAATAAACTATATTCTTTGGTTAAAAACACCGACCCTAAAAGACGATTTATAAAAATTCAATTTATAAACAAAGGTTTTGATCTTCTGAACATCTCTAATATTTTTCTGGATCATCGCGTACAAAGTGCCATTCCTCAATATTTTGAAAATTTAGTACCTCATCTTATTTGTTACAAATACAAGAGACCTATTCGAAATTTCTTTTTTAACTACAACAAAGTTACATCAGATCCTTAAGTACTTGAATCATGTCCTGCTTTTTGAGAATGTGCAACGTCTGAATAACTATATAAACCAGCTGGTCATATTATTACAGGTGTCGTTTCAATTATCCAAGACAGAGAGCTCCGTGGTCTTCTATAAAAGGACCTAAGTATAGAATCCCATCCAATGTTAAACGTCTTTAAATTCAATAGCATCATTTAAAACCTGATAAATTCACAGCATGGACCAGACATGCACGTTTCAGGCACTAAACCCTCGTCAGTGATCCTCAGTCTAAACAATGCAATACGGCCAAAAAGTATGAAAATTATCATAAAAATCGATAGATTATATTAAATGTCTCGAAGTGCTAAAGAAAGCTTTAGATAACTACACCAAGCGATGGTGTAAATCGGAGGGAGTCGAATCGCATGCTCTTAAGGACTGGAAAAACCTCACATTCGAATAGATAACTACCACATAAATCCTCATCTTTTTGAAAATCCAAGTTCTAAATCTGAAAGGTATCTCAAATCCAAGTTACGTAATTTACATGAAAAATATGTCTTCGTGCCTGTGCACAGACAAAGCAGCCAACAACACCATAATTATTTGAATACGATACTACCTATCAACTTTAGTTTCGGAACTTTCCTCTACTAATTCTTATATCGAAAGCAATTAAACTTTTCCAAACATTTTGAGCAAACATAACAGTAAAATTTCTTCATTTAACATCCCTATTTCTAAATTGGATTTCCCTATAATTTACTGCATACCAAAACTACAAAAGTCTCATCCCCTCCCTTCTTGTTTGTGTGTGGTCATCTGACAGTGAGGAGGTTGTTCTATACCACAATTGTACGTTGATCGAGACCTCTGGATAATCGTTTAAAAGTGGTTGGGCTGTGCGCACGTAATCCAGGATAACCACACCTTCTGCTATTTCCGTGGCAGATTGCCGTCCTAAGTTGGCATCGGTTGCCCATTGGTCTCATCGGTTTATGTGTTTGATGTTTCTGTGTTGAGCGTTGACGTTCCTTGTCCCTTTTTCGTCTCTTCTGTGCTTGTTTGATGTGTTTTTGCATTGGGTGATTTGGGATTTGCTGTAGGTGCTGCAACCTAGTGTTGTTGGAGATCCCGTCCTTGGTATAATTCAGCAAGGTCAATTGAGATTGAATATGCATGATAGTACGCACTTTCTGAATCGGTTACTTTTCCGCGGAGACGCATAGGAGTAAGATGACAAATATGGATAATGACCATATCCCTGTGTACAGCACAAAATCGATAATTCAGAAAATAAGAAACCGAAGGCATACAAAATCAGGATAAAACAGGAACCAAAGCAAACAAACAAAAACCTCCACTATTTGAAAAGAAGCGAACTCCCGATATGGGAGTGAAACTAGGCGCCCAGGAAGAGTCAGCATCTCCTGTTTGCATGAAACACCCGTCGCTTCAATTCGGTAGAACTGTCACATCCGGTGACTTCAATTTCGGAAGACATAGAGTACAATCTTTGGTTGGTTGGTTCAAATGGTCTATGACAGAGTATCATCCACCATTCTGGAGAGTGAGACATCATAGTGTATGACGAGTTCCCCATATCGACCGTAGAACTTCCTCAGTGACGATGTTAATCGGTGACAAACATATCCCTGACTGGGAAGCTTATCTGAAAGACGCCTAGCTCTCAGAACAAAATCCGTATATTTCGTACTTGCTCTGGCATATCGTATCAACTGAGATCTGAACACGCCATAAGCAGGCGATGAAGGGATGTTGCTACTCAGAAAAGGAAAGTTTGTAATGCTGAAATTGAAGTCGTCACGTTTGTCATAGAGTGATGTGTTTATGTGACCATCAGTGTCGTAGGACAACATGATGTCCAAATAGGATGCTGAATTATTTTTCTCTGTAGTTTCTTTGACTTCAAGCTCCGAATGATAGATACTGCTCAGGTAATCCGCGAATTTTGGATTATTGATGGACAACACATCGTCTATGTATCTGTAAGTGAAGTTGAAGTCAGAAGCTAAGTATCTTTTCCCATCAGGGACCAGATATTGAATGAATTCAGCTTCGTACAAGTAAAGGAAAATGTCGGCAAGGAGTGGGGCACAATTGGTCCACATTGGAATTCCGACAATTTACTGGAAGACCTTTCCTCCAAGCACCACAAAAATATTGTCGATCAGAAAGTTTAACATCTGAATAATATCAGTTTCAGTGTACTTATTTTCAGAATCAGACTTTTCTTTTACAAAGTAGGTTTTGTCATAGTTAACGACAATAAATTTGTATTTGATCTCTATTTCATTTGAGCTTCATAACTGATTTTATGTTTCAAATCTAGTGATCCAGGAATCCACGAAGTATTTTATTTATGAAACCACGAAAATTTAAAACATCGAATATAATACCGAATTGAATTAATTATACACCGCATAGAATAGCAGCATTTGAATTATGAACCACCTAATATAAAACTATTCGCAGCACACGAAATCTATCCTCATGAATTGGAGATCAAGGAAACAACCGAGAGCGACAGATCCGCTTCGTACTTTGATATACTTCAATCTTTCGAACCAAACGGTCAATTAAAAACCTCACTGTATGATAAGCGTATTGATTTCAACTTCCACATAAATAACTGCCCTTTCATAAGTAGCGACATATCGTCTTCTCCTGTTGATTGCGTTTTAGTTTCTCAGCTGATACGGTACGCCAGGGCATGATCCAAATATTGACATTTCATCGTAAGAGCCAGACAGCTTGCAAATAAGCTACTTGTTCAGGGTTGTGTTACACAACGACTGAAATCTTCTTCGATGAAGTTCTTCGGTCGCTATGGGCATATAATGAAATAATATCAGATCCTCCTTTTCAGAATGATCATTGGCATTCGGAAATCCTAATGGTTTTGCTTCGCCTTCTCGACTTTGGGACTGAATAACTGATATGTTATTGATAGATGTTTATATAAATAATTGCTCATTGCGAATGTCGAATCTACTCAGAAATAATGTCTTATTCTAATGATAATTTTAAGAATGCCCTATTCTAGAAAGTAAGTAATTAGTGTTTTATTTTGTTATAGTTTGTAACTAGTTTGAATAACCTAAAATAGATATATAAAATGAATGACATATTAAATGCTATTCTTACAGTATTTTTTTAAGTAGACATGGAAGGAGAGCTGCAAAGAATTCATTGGAAACAAGTTTTGTTTAACAGGAGGATATTAAATAATGGGATGTCATATAATTCTGGCCCTCATAATCAAGTCCTCCGTATTTTGGCTTCGGATTATTACATTGTCGTGATCTTGATCCAAAATACCTTCGACTCTGGCACATATTTGAATAAAATGAACTGCAATATGAATAACATTGGCTCCATCTACTCCAAATACTCCATTCTCCATCCACTAGAAAAAAGGAAAGAGCTCTGCTATTTTATGCACGTTATCTTTGTACATTGAAATAATTTTCTCATAACATTATTCATATTTGTCATTGCTACGTCTTTCAGTACATTTTTGGACATAACTTTGACTCTTTGCCCATATTACATTGTTTAGATTGAGGATCACTGCTGAGGATTAAGTACCCGAAACGTGCATGTCTGGTCAATGCTGCAAATGTATCTGTTCTTAAATTATGCTATTGAATTTGTTTAGTAATAGTACCTTTTTCACAATCTTGAGAAAAAGAGGGGATGTTTTATACTTGCAGACATATATTCATACTGTAAGCAAGGTATATGATTGGTCTTTGTCCCCAGGGATTTTCAGATCCACTATGTTAATGTATCTGCCCTATGGATTGTATTCAGCAAGAGCAACATCCTAATTGATTCATTTAAGTCAAGGTAATAAATTAAAAGTGATAAAATAGATTAAACTGAATAATGTACTACGATTCTTTGTAACTAAAACAGGGGAAGAGATACGAAAATGCATTCTCTTTCTGTATTGCTTATTGTGACAATATGGATCAAAGGCAGACTGAATTTCCATCGAAAGTACGCCTTTTACTTTTTTGATATGATTCTGGTCCCGTGGATATAAAACTTCTTAAGCACATTCTCCGTGCTTAGATATGAGAATTTGCTCAAATTTAAGCACGACTCAAGATTTCTGGAGATGATAAAATATTTGCAGCATAGTACCATGCTCAAATCTTGAGCAGGGAAAAGCAAATTCTGAAACTGTGTAGAACCATTATCAGAGACGTGTTTAACTTCAACGCATAGAATATTGGAAAGGCTATTTTTTAAACACATTCTCTCAGTTTTCAAACGATTCAACACTAAATGATAAAGGAAGGACGGGATCTCCTGCAGCATCCACAGCAAAGCCACAAAACACCCAATGCAATTTCAATTTGAACCCCTGCTCCCCTCCCAATCAAAATGCTTACTTGTGACCGTGGAAAATGCTATACTTGAGCGTTATATTCTTAAAGTAACTTAAACTCAATCCCATCCCGTCCTCAACCCCTTACTGAATAAGAATTCTCGATAATGCACGTGCAAGAAAGGAGGGGACCTCTAACAACATCCGTTTGCAGCACCCAAAGCAAAACCCCAACACACCCAATGAAAAAATGAGAGCAGACGCGCACAGACAGAAACGCAAAAGTTACAAGGAACATCAAATCACATAGAAACATCAAACACAAATGACTGCACATAAACGAGACCAAAAAATTGATTCCTTTATAAAAATCACCCCTCTCTCCCAAAAATTCCTTCAAGCTTTCATCCTTTATACCTTTGTCAACACAATTATGTTTGTATGTGAGGATGCTGTATCCAAAATTTCACAGAAGAATGCAGTTGCATCTTTTCTAATCTTGACCTCAAAGCACTTTTCCTGTTCTCTATGTATCAGAGAATGAAAGTCACACACAATATCCCATGTTTAACGTCTTCAAATTCAATAGCATCATTTAAGAGCAGATGAATTTTAAGCATTGACATGACATGCACGTTTCGGGAACTTTACCGTCGTCAGTAATCCTCAGTCTAAACAATTTAAGGTCGTTCGGTATAGGCGTCATATCGAAGTTACGTTTTCCGTAAAACGAGCACATTTCGGTATGATTAATACATATTCTAAAAGCTAACTTTATATACATTATGTTGTGCTAATTAAACCCATTTATGAAGTTGGGTTTCCTTAGTAATAACGTCACAAAGTAGGTATAGAACTCTACCTACATGGCATATATTTGCGCCCTTTGTATGCGCTAAACTGCATAATTACAACGTCAAATTAGACAAAATATACAACAGATGTTGACAAAATGCCCTAAAATGGATTTCTGAGTGATAAATCTCTTTAATCGTGATTTTATAGACATAACGTAAGACAGTGCATGAAGTTTTTATATTTTCATTTCCATGCTTCATAAACATCGACGGCGGGTGCGGCTAGCCAACAGGGGATGCTTACTCCTCCCGGGCACCTGGTCCCATCTCTAGCTTGCTCGGGGTCCGTCGATGTTTAATTTTGCGCTCTATTGTTGAGATTATCGTCAGGATCTTCTTTAACTCATTTATAATAACATTTTCTTATAATGTGTAAAGTAAAATTTAACAAATATTCAAAATCTAGTCGACAAATCTCCTTATAAAAATTAACATCCTATGTACTAGATGTACTCTTCATGTTGATATAGTAAAATCATCCAAAACATCCCCTAGTTTTTCCGCTATTCTCACTTTTATTTGCGTCGATTCTTCTATAAACGTTAAAAAAATGGGACATTTATCTTGCCGTTCAATAAAAAAGATACACTATGCACTTGTACATTTGGCAAGATAATTGTCATGTCATCCATTAGGTAAATATATAAATTCTGTGCATAAATCCACAAAATATTGCCAGTAACATGGATATTCTGCATGTTTTGGCATATTATTCTTCGTAATTTTGTCAGATTTAGGTTAGAAAAAATTACTTTTTTTATCCTTTATAATTATTAAAATAAAACGAGTCGAGAAAGATTCATTATATTCTAGTACATTTTACTTGAAATCGTTTTGAAAATTCTGATATCAAAAAATTAATCAAATCATGGACCCATTTTTTTGTTACAGGCGATAGAAATTTGGTTTTGACGCCTTTTTCGGTCATTTTGGCGAACGTCATGCGGCGACGTCGTACATACTGTAACGACGCCTGGGCAGTTTTCACGCCGTCATCTTGGATTTCTTGATTTATTCAAATTACATTCCTCATGCAATTTTCATTTTAATGATTTCTAAATTTTGAAGCGATGTGCTTTAAAAGTGTGCTGTAATATGACCCATGGCCAGTTAAGTGAAGGGATGGTGCGCTTGCTTCTAAACTCTGCGGCCACGATTATCAAAGGATTTAATGCGGTATTGGGAGTCGCCTATCCGGTCTCAAAATGTTTTTATCCGGGTACCTCGGATTCCTTCGTCTCTAAGGGCCCTCCCAAGACAAAAAAAAAAGAAGCTTCTGAACCAACGTCATACATGATTAGAAATGGTTGTGTAATTTTGTTATAATGTAACAAATTATTGAAGTTCATTTTTAATAATCTTGGGTTTTTTTTCCTGCGCTGCAGTTAATCTTTTCACGGGTATAATAAATCGGTTCGGAGCATTAAAATGTTCTTCCAAATACCATTTTTGTTTTGTTTCGATGTTGTTTTTTGATGTTTTTTTTATTCTTGCAAAAATTATTTTCTTATTTTGATGTGAAATTTTAGGGGAGTAAAGGAACACGTTTTATAGAAATATGTTATATATACAATGTGATTGTCAAATGTACAAAAATCTCACTTTTCTGTCAGTGTCGATTCTAATTGTGTACGTTCGTTACGAAAAAGGTCAATTAAAAAGTAGTACATTATCTGTATTGAATTTCACATGTAAACAAAAAAACAAAAGCTCCACCACGAGGGCACATGTAGCCATTTTATCTGCTCTAAAATAATCCTAATGAATTTAAAGACGTTAAACATGGTAGTATTGATTGGAGAAGTCGAAAGACTTTATGCTATGATACAAATTGGAGGCTTTTTATGATTCAAATTGGTTGGTCGTTTCTTCAAACGCATTTGAAAATTTCTGTTTATAAAAGTTTCTCAAATTTCTGAAACCTGGATCCAGTAGCATCATATCCCAGTCATCTTGCTACGTCTTTCAGTATATCTAGGACATAATTTTCATATATTTTTGTCATTTTACATTGTTTAGATTGAGGAGCACTAACGAGGGTTAAATACCCGAAACGCACATGTCTGGTCCATGCTGTAAATTTATCTGCGCTAAAATGATGCTAATGAATTTGAAGATGTTAAACATGGTAGTATAGAGTTGAGAAGTCAAAAGACATTATGCTGGTTAAATGATTCAAATTGGTGGCTTTTCAATTTTCCAAATGTTCCTCAGAATTTTTTAGAATCCACATCTGCTTGATTCCAATTTTGGAATAAGTTGTATGTTTGAAGACCTTGTTTGATGCGACTTTATATTTTCGTAAGCAAAAAAGAAAGCGGTTTTGTGGAGCATCTGGACAAACTGGCGACGAAGCGGTGCTTGAAAGGATTTTTGTTCATTTTGGATTAAGGTAGTTCAAGATCAAGGTCATCAGTGTGAATACCGAAGGACTCAAGACCAGATTTGTGATTGTCAAGTATTTCAGATACAGATAAATTTGTAAGTGTATATGTTGGATTTTCAGGTGCTGAATGTAACCCTCTCTCTCAGGCACTTGAAATAGTACGCAATGCAAACGAAAGTAAAATTGTTTGCCGCTTTGTCAGGCGCTTTTTCATGGAGGTCAGAAAGGGTCATGACTCGTATCTGTTGTTAACTGAATTCCGAAGACGCCCTATTCTTTTATTCAAGTAATTCTCCATTGAATTCATTCTAAATCTACGTCCTCCTTTTTTGCCCACCGTCTGGCTTACTCCTCACATGCATCCATGATTATTCCAAAGTTTTCCTGCCATGTGAAGGAACGGGGTTCCCGGTAATTTGGACCTTAACTGAGATGGTTTCTAAGTTTATTGTTACCGACGATTCTAAGGTAAACAGTAACCACATGACCACACGGTTGTTATATGAAATCAGAGGATGAACATGTGCATTGTATGGAGTTTTGTGAAAGGTGGTGTACATCAAGACATCTCAGATTTTCTTTATGATTAAATATTTTGGAAGCAACGGATTGTGTATATGTGTAGGAAATGCAAGGCGACTCCTGGTATTTGAAATAAGGAGGGATTTTATTCTTGACAGAAATGTTATTTAGAATGTTGCTTAAACGCAGAGCATCGATCCCCTTAGTTGCAAATTTGATTTTAAGGAATGGACGATTTTCATTGCTAACTGGTATGTCAGATTTGACGGCCTTAAAAAGTCTGTTTGACGAGATGTCCATAATAATACTTTGTAGGCGATATTCTGCTGAACCGGTGTCGGTAAAATGTAAGAATATTGATGATTCGTACAAGTCATGCAATTTCTTTAAAGGAAGAGAGTATGAATATGATGAAGACCTAACTGCTGGATAAAAAATGGCAAGAGACCTTATAAAGATATATCATGATTTTCTGGCCTGTTGCATTTTCTTATACCATGACTTCGACGTCTTCTTGCTGTTTGTATCATGCACAAATGAAAAAAAAAAACAAAAACATATGAAGTCATATCACCTGCAATTCAAAATTAATGGCCAAGATTAGAGTTTTGTTAATTAGGTAAAGCACTAAAGTCAAGGTCACAAGGTTATAATTTGGTATCTATAGGAATTTCTTGTGACAAGATATGCACATGTGAAGTAAAAAATATTACCTTTACAAGATTCATCTATACCACAGCCTATAGTATCCTCCGCCTCACCAGTGCAGTTCGTCCCTCCATTTTTAGGTAATGGGTTAGAACACGACCTTGTTCTTGTTGAGTTTCCAAAACTGCAATTACCTGTACATTGTGACCACATTGACCATTCTGTCCATTTCCCATTTACTGTTACGTGAATAACAATTATATTTCATAGTGATTGAAACAAACTTCAGATTTTACATGACAACGATATTTGTGAAATTGAAAAGATATAATTTACTCCTTTTTCTCGCTTTTGACAAATTATTTTATGACATTCAAATAAATAAGTAGACGAATTAAATAAATGAATAAATGAAAAAAACACAAAACAAAATACCCAAAAATCAACAGATTGATTAAAAGTTGAAAAATTACAATATATAATAATTTATTTTCTAACTGTTTTATTTTGTATATAATAATAATATTGTAATTGTAATAACCAGCAATGAATTCACATGCGAAAAATGAAAATCCAATCACCAACCATTCAAGACGTATGACAAAGGTTAAAATTGTAACCTAGGTCAAACTATAATTGAAACTCTTGGGCAAAGTTTACTTTTTTGTGAAGTGGGTCAAATTCCAAGGTAAAAGTTATAAGGACAGAAATTTCGATATCCACAGAAGGGTTGTTTTTAAATGTCACTGTGGCATATCACGTGATACGCAAATGATATGTTCCACGGAAATCCTTTGATTAAACCAAGAAAATACTGTCTAAATCTACTATCTACTTATATTGAATGTATTTTAGGCCTATAATATGGTCATTATTATCAATCATATGATGGTAATCTATAATGGTCAAGAATAGACGTATATTTGGAGATCACTTAAACAAAAAATTTTGTAAATGTCCGTGCACCATATCATAACATGGGGTAAGCATTGACAAAATTCTGTTTAAAAGTTCTCCGAATACACGTCTATTCTTGACCGGAATAAAATACCATAATGTAATTGATGATAATGGTCATATGCTAGACCTAAAGTAAATTCATGAAAGTAGATTTAGCCAGTATTTACTTGGTTTAATCAAAGGGATTTCCCGTGGAACATATCTTTTGCGAATCACGCGTTATGACACAGTGAGATGTGAAAGCTACATCATCTTCCATTCTAAAGTTATAGCCTAGCGTTTGCAGACATACTGACAGAACAAAACCTTTATTGAAAAGTCGGTAGAATAACAAACTTACCAGGACAGGGATAGTCATTACAGCTTCTACTTTCTGATGCTGGTCCACTACATGGGTCCCCTAGTGGAGACGGTGGTGGATTACTACAATTCCTACTCCTTGTCTGTGTACCATTACCACACGTAGCACTACACTGTGTCCAGTTAGACCAACCACTCCATCCACCATTTACTAGCAAAAATTTTTTTTGAATTGTTAACTTTTCATGCTGGAGACATTTCATTCTGTTGTTGACGTTTCATTTTAATCATGTATGTTTTGAGGTGGTTAAGCTGCAAAATAGTTTAAAGAGAATGTCACTTCTGTAAAATCTACCTACATGTATGATAAAAATTACGTTGTTCTTGTATATGTTCGACATCATTGTATATGTGCTCATTGTCCTTAAAGCTGTAAGAATTTTAATTCGAGGTGAAAAAAAAATTGCGAGCACACAGGGGATGCTTATTCTCTCCGGGCACCTGTTCCCGTCTCCATTTTAGATTCAAATAAGTTGTTATGATTGGTTTTGTATTTTTCAATATTTTGAAGTGGCATATGCAGTCGTGTTTTGATTATTATTTTGGGTTTGACTTCCATCCACTGATTGCAACCATTTCTTCATATCATTCAAGTAAAAAATGCTACAATACAAACAGAGCAATTTTGAGACATTATATGATGACATGTTAGTCCAAATAGCAGAAGGTATGGATAACCATACCTTCTGCTATTTCCGTGGCAGATGGCCGTCCTAAATCGAATCGGCACCGGTTGCCAATTGGTCTCGTTGGTTTATGTGTAGTCCTTTGTGTTTGATTTTTCTGTGTTGTGCGTTGACGTTCCTTATCCCTTTTGGGTCTTTTCCTGTGCTTGTCTGCTCTGTGTTTTTGCATTGGGTGCTTTTGGGTTTTGCTGTGGGTGCTGCAGCCTGGTGTTGTTGGAGATCCCCTCCTTTGTTCCAAATTACAATTTGAATATATGAACATTAGATATCCAATGTATATTTACTGATGCTGATTATAGACTCTGCTGCTTCGTTTAATTCGAGACACAGGCATGCTGAACATTACTCTTCACTTGTCGGATTTAATTTTAAAAAGTTGAAATTAGCCCGGGAACTTCCACAGCTAAGGATTCCAAGGAAGTTATAGCAAACGTGCTGCTTATAACCGTTTGGACATTTTACGTTCCAAATGATGCTTATTGAAAAGTAATATATACAGAATACTGCCCGGTAAAACTCATTAGAGATGAAGTACGGTATTCATATATAGATACACCCGAGAAGTACTTTAGAAGATTGTTTATATGAATATTGAAGACCGGCTCTGAACCTCCGATTTTGTTATGATATAACAATTCGTAAATTTTCGAAAGCATGTCATGATAATAGGTTGTATGTTTGCTGAGTATGGTTGATCTTGATTGAATATTATTGAAAAGAGAGGTGTTTGAAACGAAGTACAGTTCTAAACTTAAGGTTCAATACTTGCATTACATATGTAGAATGATGAATAATGCGTTAGGGTTCCAACTCTATACCTTCTTGAAGAAATTTTCACACCAATTTTTATGCACTAGACACGTGTTTCGAATATTTTAAAAAATTCTCATCAGTGATACTTCCAGCCAAAGTGCTTTTCATAAGCAACCCAAATTAATTTCACTAGCACCCACTGATATTATTTTAGAGTTTAAATTTCTGCATTTACTTTACAGAGAGTGCGCGGCTCCAAATTTCCTGTAGGGTCGATTCAGTAGCATATCCAAATAAAATCTATGTCCAAAATAGCATTGGAGGGATAGTGCTAAGAATAATAGAAGAAAAAAAAATGTTAATGTGATATCTGAATATGTTTAAACATTGCAAATTAGCACGGTACGTTTTAACGGCACCGCCTTCATTGCGTTACATTCCGCACTTGTACTGGACTTTGGAGAATGTTCATTAGATAAAGTTTTCATTCGTGTTTCCATGGACCTGGTTCGATGTCTCTGTCTGTTAATCCGATTTTAATTTTCGCTTGAGAAAGTTCTGGGCCCGGCACCACAAAGTAATCACGTTAATTCTCAAAATACGATATATAGCAAATAAGTGAAAATTAGAAATATTGAGTTCATCCATCCTATTCTACTATAAAAACAAACAAATTCTTTGAATAATTTCAAGCCGAAAGTTTAAGATGAAAAAAAAGGAAATTAAAATTTAGACTTCAGTAATTTCTTAGATTATGGCCCTGTGTCATATTGCTTCAATGTTAAACGTCTTCAAATTCAATGTCATCATTTATGAACAGATTGATTTGCAGCATGGACAAGACATGCACGTTTCGGGTACTTAACCCTTGTCAGTGATCCTCAATCTAATCAATGTAACTAAAGAGTGTGAAAGTTATGCCCAAAATATACTGAAAAGACGTAGTAGGAGTGGTGGGATATGATGACAAATATGGATAATGACCATATCCCTGTTTACAGCACAAAATCGATAACCCAGAAAATTAGAAACCGAAGGCATACAAAATCAGGATAAAACAGGAACCAAAGCAAACAAACAAAAACCTCCACCATATGAAAAGAAGCGAACTCCCGATATGAGAGTGAGACCAGGTGCCCAGGAAGAGTAAGCATTTCCTGCTTGCATGCAACACCCGTCGCTTCAATTCGGTAGAACTGTCACATCCGGTTACTTCCATTTTGGAAGATATAGAGTACAATCTTTGGTTGGAGGGTTCAAATGATCTATGACAGAATATCATCCACCATTCTGGAAAGTGGGACATCAAAGTGTATGACGAATTCCCCATATCGACCGTAGAACTTCCTCAGTGACGATGTTAGTCGGTCACAAACATATCCCTGACTGAGAAGCTGATCTGAAAGACGCCTAGCTCTCAGAACAAAATCCGTATATTTGGTACTTGCTCTGGCATAGCGTATCAACTGAGATATGAACACGCCATAAGCAGGCGATGAAGGGATGTTGCTACTCAGAAAAGGATAGTTTGTAATGCTGATATTGAAGTCGTCACGTTTGTCATAGAGTGAGGTGTTCATGTGACCATCAGTGTCGTAGGACAACATTATGTCCAAATAGGATGCTGAATTATTTGTCTCTGTAGTTTCTTTGACTTCAAGCTCCGAAGGATAGATACTGCTCAGGTAATCCGCGAATTTTGGATTATTGAAGGACAACACATCGTCTATGTATCTGTAAGTGAAGTTGAAGTTAGAAGCGAAGCATCTTTTCCCTTCAGAGACCAAAGATTGAATGAATTCAGCTTCGTAAGGAAAGGAGGGGATCTCCAACAAGGGTAACGGAAAATGTAAGGCAAGGAGTGGGGCACAATTGGTCCCCATTGGAATTCCGACAATTTGCTGGAAGACCTTTCCTCCAAACACCACAAAAATGTTGTCGATCAGAAAGTTTAACATCTGAATAATGTCTGTTTCAGTGTACTTATTTTCAGAATCGGACTTTTCTTTTACAAAGTAGGTTTTGTCATAGTTTACAACAATAAATTTGTATTTGCGATTACCGTTCTTACTTGTAAACGCATTGCTTATAATTTTTGCGATTCTTTCTTTCAATTTAGAATGTGGAATTGTAGTGTAAAGTGTCGAAAATCAAAGGCTTTGATAGAATGGACTCTACTAAAATGAGTGGATTTCAGATGTTCTAAAAGTTCCTTCGAATTCTTTAGATACTACAGGACCCACGTTTTAGAAATTTCAAGAAACTGTGTTAACAGATATTTTCGAATGCGTTGAAGGAACGATCAACCAAAACTGATCGTACTTGGCTACATGTGCCCTCGGGAAATTTTGGTCCACCAGCAGTGACACTCACCAAGTGGTACAAATGCCATTAACTGCCAAAAGTGCCATACTTATTTAATTTCATAGTTGTTACTTAAAATCCCTGACTCTCTAAGCCAATTTTGTAAAAATAATTCAACATTATCTTTGTACCTGCATGACAATAGTCACAAAATTTTCTGCAATATTTCTTCGCTTTTTGTACATCAGAACAAACGTTGAATACTTTTGATACTTCATTGCAGCTAAACGTCGCGTTATCAACACAGTCAGCATCATCTGAAAATTTGAATGAGAAACGAGCTGTTATATAAAGGTGAAAACTGCCACGGTAATGTCTCCAATTTTTGAATTGTCAATAGATTCATCAGGCTCTGTTCTTCCAAGAAGTCAGACTTTTCAGCATACGTGAAGTAAGATGTTTTCCTTTTTTATATTTTCAGTATTTCTTAGAAATATACAGGTAAATTGATCATGTGTTTTTATGCCTGGCGGGATGGTAAGTCTAAAAAGGTTCCGAACGATAAAGAAAATATTCAACTAGTATTGCCTCATAATAGAAGTATGTCCAATGACAAACTACCCTTTTCCTCCTGCTCATGAAGTACAAAAATCGCTTTGAGTAGGCATTTATGTTCAGGAGGGTTGTGTAAAAATTGATGCTAATTCGATGATAATTGTTACTCTGATTAAGGCGACACTCTATTATTGTATTTAATTTCATGACAATGATAATCACTATGTTCACCCACACATAAGGGGGTTACAGGGAATGGGTGACTATTTCGTACAATTTTCAAATCTAATATTGCAAATATCAGATGAAGGACATGCTCACGGGTTAAAGTAAAGCCTACTCTATCTTCTGATGCTATGTAATGCTAAGAACAAGCTATAGAAGTCCAGAACATTCATGGACAAGAAGGGTACTACCCTGTCAAATCGTATTTTATTCAATTTTCTTTGCTATAATCAATGTTTTGGTACATATGAATCATCTGACTGGCAAGAATTATAAATTGAAATAATATTCATCAACTTTGGACAATTTCTGCATTATTAATACCCTCAGAGCGAAAACAATGCAAACGCACCGAACCCATGGTACAACTCCACCGAACCCCCTTATGTTGGGGTGAACATTGTGATAATAATCGTTCTCTATTTTTCTTCGATGATCTACTCACCGCAAGCATCACATTACTTTGGACAGAGGTGTTTTACATTGGGATCGCTACAGGAAGCTCCAAGGGTGGTTAGTGTATACGTGCACAACTCATAGCTTTTGTCTTCACATTTTCCGGAGGATATGGCAGTCTCATCAATCGTCAAAGTGTACTCTGAGGAATATGAAAAAGATGCAAAAATTTTCTTTACATTGTCAAATTTGAAATATCTATTCTGTCTTACCCAAAGAACGTTTTAGCTTTTTATTATGCTGATTTTCTAGAGAATTTAAACAGTTTCATTTAATTCTTTTCAATTTTCGACCGTATGTCTCATTATATAACTTACAGTATCACTAATGAAAACCGGATCTTATCTATAGCCAAAAGTTTAAACAGGCGTATTTCTAAGGTCACGGCAAAATTCTCCTTTATTATTTACTTTCTTCTATGTAATATGGATCCTGTCTATTCTAAATATAGGACGATTTCAAACACCGTATAATTGCTATACTTACATCCTCTTTCGATCAGCAAAACATCAAGGGCCAAAGACTAATTAAGTTTGATAAAATTGATTTTTTCTTGTTAGAAATAATTGCGATTACTTCACTGGATATACATGCAAAGAATTTATCACTATTAGATTAAAATTTTAATTTTAATCAAGAGTCCAAGTCATAATTTATTCATAAGATCTGAATTATAATTACTTATCAAAGTTAATTGTAATCAGATATGAAACTTGTAAAATTTAAGCAAAACTCTCCTCCCTTCTTGTAAAAACTCAAAATATAATTTGAGACACCAGTAAACATAAATTGTTAAGGTAGATCATCCCTAAGGTCTTAGATGCTTATATTTCCTAAATAACAACTTTAACATTATTTTTTATTTCCATATATCCAATGCTTGGTTTTTTTAATAATACCGAGAACTTAAGCCGTTTGAAACTAACATTAGACCCTATGGGAAAAATAGAGGTGATAAAATGTAACTTCAAAAGCATTTTCCCCAAACCATATAAGTTTGATAATCTGAACAATATTCTGAAAAGAAAAAATATGGTATCCATGCCAAAAAAAAAAAAAAACCAAAAACATAATAAACAAAATACACACACCCCCCACACAAATTTTGACCTGCGGTAAATATATGTCAAGAATACTTTGTTTATTGTCTCTCATTTAATCCGGATCATGTGTTATTCGAGCATACCTCGTGGTCAAGTAACATCCGGTTGAGATGATTTTCATTGTACTTGGACTCGATGCCATATCAAATCCGAGTGTTTATGGATAAGTTTAGTGTCAGAGAATGTTTTCTCTTTAGATAAAAGAAGCATTTTAATTCATTTTATTTGTTTCACAAAGTCATTCGGATTTCTACAAGCATGTATAACTACGATATACATGCCGCAAACAGCCTCACTTGGTATACTTTAAAATGTATTCATATATAAATTTGCACGCCACAAGCTTTAACGCACTTTTACGTATGACGTCATGATTCCCTGTGCTCTTTGCTCCAGTGACGTCATTATGCGACGTAAAGCTACAAGTTACGTGCTTTAGAGCAAGGTTCACCAATGATAAACAGCATAGCAAGTAAGTTTATTATTGATTACACTTTGATTTTTAGCTATTGTGATAAACACGAGACAGTTGTATTCTATATTTTGCAGCGCATTTATTTCTGTCGGTCGTTATTAGTCCTCCGTAGCAACGTCAAATCTAAAGTGATACTTCTTTGTATGTCTCTTTTTCGTCTCATCTTTTGTGTTTTTGCATCGGGTGTTTTGGTGTTTTGCTGTTGGTACTGCAACATGATCATGATGATCTTGTTGGAGATCCCCTCCCTTCTTTGACACCCTGTGAGGGATATAAAGAGTTAAAATATGTCACATAAATTAGAATAGGGATAAACGTACTGCATAACTTCGTTTCCAACAGTATATCCAACATATAACTGTCTGAACCACAAAACATAGTACGTTTATCCCCTAAGTATGTGTCCTCTCTGTTTGCCACATGTAATCTTTTGCATGCGTGTTGTCCTATGCCAGTTGCAGCATTGTGTTCTTAGAAATCTTATGTTTTGCATGCTTTTTGTCCTTAATTTAATGTAGATGTTAAAGAATTTTCTCTCCTTTAAATATTCGTATCCATTAATGCAAATGCTATAGTTCTAATGACAAGGAAAAAAATGATGGGATCTCCAACAAGGAAAGGCAGCAACCGCATCAAAACATCCCACGTCAACATACAGAGAAGACATATACCGTAAGAGACGCAAAAGGGACAAGGGACACGAAATAAGACATCAGAACTTCATATAAACAACTTCTATATCAATCTAAGTTAATAGCAAAGATTAGGTAAATAAGTATCTAAATAGTATGGTTATGCTCACCAGGGAACCTTCCTTCGCACAAATTATGATTACAGTGGTCACCTCTGCAGCATTGTCCACATTTTCCAGTGTCTTTATCATTTGCTCGTCTCTTTCCCACAAGCTGTTGCTGGACAGACGTTTGAGAACACAACTGTAATCAATCAAACGACATAGGCATTTTCAAAAATGAATAAACTCTAAACTCAAAAGGTGATTTAATATAATCATCAATAGGTCTTTTGGTTTCTTAGTAAGAAATGTATATATATATATTAAAGAAAATCTGCTAAACGACCCCTTTAACATGTGGTCTACAAGAATTGACACCTCAACAATTCGGACCCATACGGCCAACAGGGTATCTTGCCATGGGTAGTTTTTTTGTATTTCACAACCTGCATTGAATGGTGATACAATAAACAAAGTAAGGATTTAAGGTGGACAGAATTATCATCGTCAGAATTATCAAACGTCATGTATACCATGGAAATGATCATCCTGTCACCAGACGGACATTTTGCATTATAATTGACCAAGCTACAACCTTGTACCAGACCATTCTTATGAATTGCACTCTGACTGGCTGTGACGACATTGCTTCATGATGGGCCATGTTCAAATCTCGTAAGTGAAAGCAGTACCCCGTCCATATGTCCTCTCTGAAAATATGTCTGTTGTGTGCACGTAATCGGGATAATTGCATCATTTACTACTACCGTGACAGATAACAATCCTAAGTCGGCACTGTTGCCCACTTGTCTTGTCGGTTATTTATAGTATTTTGTGTTCAGTGTTTCTATGTTGTTATATCGAACTGAAAATGTTACGAAATCGGACTCTATCATGTCTTCCAAAGATAAAAAAGAAACCGGATGTGACATACTGCGAGGAAATGTGAACACCAACTTATTAACATTAAAATAAACGATGCACATACAACAGACAACAAAGAAATAGTTAGAAACAATGATAATGATTCCATATAATATACCAAAATATAAAAATAAGATACAAAAATAAAAAAAAAAAAATCAAACAAGAGGCCGCTTCTAAACATTGTTGCTTTGTTTAAATATCACTTTGCCTTGTAGTACCACTGATGAGAATTTGCATCCCATAGCACGTATATTCGAAACTTGTTTGAAATATTGTTCAAGCAAGTATCGATTTAGAACACTTCAATCTGCATGAGCATCATCGGAAAGAAAATTTCGCTGGAGAACGCAAGAAAACATATACAGAAGGGAGACAGCAATTTGAATTCTTTGTTAAGTACATGACGAGGCTATCCGCACTACCTACGTCATAATGTAAAACAACGCCAAAAGATGTTGACGCGGACATTTTGTCCTTTCTAACAAGATCGGAAAATGGTATATTAGAAGACGTAACATTGGTATAAAACTGAAGACGGGTAAAAAAGAAATACAAAAAACCTTCTTTACCTTTTCAGTGACACAACCTAGTTTATACATAAGTCTTGGCAAAGGGTACTCTTGGGTAAAGCACATCTGTTAAATATTGAGATGAGATTAACAATCTTTGCTCATTGGTCATTGAAATAAAATGTGAACGGAAATAAAGCAAGGGAGAACTAATAGTAGATTCTTTATTTTTCATCTAATAATGATTAGATGATGCATTTAAGAAAAGAATGACAATCGGCATTAACGTCGGTAAATAGTAATGATAACATAGATACTGTGTTTTACCTCATCATGCTGACACTGTACGACGGAAAGACAATCTTTAGGATCTGCAACAACTTCACAGTTAAGGACATCTAGGACCTATCATTGATTGTTCTGAAATATAATACCAGAATACCAGGATGAAAAGAGAAATTTGATACCGGTAATTCATTGAAATTAAGAAGTAAAAAATAGCATTGATGTTCTACATAAACCATTAAGACTTCACTGAAGAATTAAAAAATTCAATTAAAGAAAAAAAGTACCCAATCTATAAATACATGCAACAGAATTTAATTAAATTACGATTAGCTACCTTATACCTTCAACAACAGGTAGAAAAAGAACTATAAAATGAAAGAACTTAATTGCATCAAATTGATTCGAAAGAAAACTTAAGAATTAATTTGAGTAAACTAAAATGATAAGAACTATATTGTTTTATTATCTATCTTGGTAATTATGATACATACTGTGCCTATCACATAAGTCCCAGTTGCAAAATGTTTCGTCGCAACATAAATTACAGACGGACTGCGACGCCCTCCTTTGGTGAGTATTGTAGTAATAGTCACGTGACGGAACCACTGCCTTACATTGCTGGAGATAGCATACATGAGTAAACAATATTATCATTGAAGACTAATTGTATTTACTTTACATTGAACGTAACAATTATAGGTTCCTTACTTTGTCGTAACTGATGTTAAATACAATAAGGTCATTTCAGTATTATTTTTTGTAGTGCGTCCTCGTGCTGTTAGGTTTTGAGCCAATAAAGAAAGCAAAAAATTAAGACGATAAAATCTTTTGCAAATCAAATGTCTGTTCTACAAAAATTAAAGACAAATCGTCAATTTTAACTATATTTCACTTTAATGATTTATCATTCTTTTGTTAATAAAAAGCTGATTGAAATAATGAAATGAAACAAGTCCATTGTTAAACGTCTTTAAATTCAATAGCATAATTAAAACCTGATAAATTTTACAGCGTGGACAACACATGCACCTTTCGGGTACTTAACCCTCGTCAGTGATCCTCAGTCTAAACAAAGTAATATTGCCAAAAAGTATGAAAATTATTTTCTCTAAAAATGGACCAAAAGACGTAGCAGAATGGGTGGCTTATGATGCTCCAGGAACCACGTTTTAGAAATTTCAAGAAAACAACAACAAAAAATTTTAAATGCGTTGAAGAGACAGACGATCAACCAAAGTTGATCGAACTTGGCTACATGTGCCCTCGGGGACTCTTGGTCTAACAGCAGTGACACTCACCATGTAGTTCAAATGTTAAACGTCTTTAAATTCAATAGTATCATTTAAAATCTGATTAATTTACAGCATGGACCAGACATGCACGTTTCGGGTACTAAACGCTCGTCAGTGATCCTCAGTCTCAACAAAGTAATATGGCCAAAAAGTATGAAAATTATTTTCTCCAAAAATGTACCAAATGACGTAGCAGAATTGGTGGGATATGATGCTTGAGGACCCAATTTTTAGAAATTTCAAGAAATTTTGTAACAGAAAAATTTATATGCGTTGAAAAGACAGACGATCAACCAAAGTTGATCGAACTTGGCTACATGTGCCTTCGGGGACTCCTGGTCAACCATCAGTGACACTCACCATGTAGTTCAAATGTTAAACGTCTTTAAATTCAATAGCATCATTTGAAACCTGATAAATTTACAGCATGGATAAGACATGCACGTTTCGGGTACTAAACCCTCGTCAGTGATATTCAGTCTAAACAAAGTAATATGGCCAAAAAGTATGAAAATTATTTTCTCCAAAAATGTACCAAAAGACGTAGCAGAATGATTGGGATATGATGCTACAGGACCCACGTTTTACAAATTTCCAGAAATTTTGTGACAGAAAGTTTCAAATGCGTTAAAGAGACAGACGATCAACCGAAGTTGACCGAACTTGGTAAGTTGATCGAACTTGGCTACATGTGCCCTCGGGGACTCTTGGTCCACCAGCAGTGACACTCAACATGAATTTCAAATGTTAAACTTCTTTAAATTCAATAGTATCATTTAAAACCTGATTAATTTACAGCATGGACCAGACATGCACGTTTCGGGTACTAAACGCTCGTCAGTGATCCTCAGTCTAAACAAAGTAATATGGCCAATAAGTATGAAAATTATTTTCTCCAAAATGTACCAAAAGACGTAGCAGAATGGGTGGGATATGATGCTACAGGACCCACGTTTTAGAAATTTCAATAAATCTTGTAACAGAAAATTTCAAATGCGTTGTATTTCAGATTTCACATAGTACTAGTACGTCGCATGTCATGAAATTCTAACTTTCTTTAATTTCAAAAGGACACCAAACAGAATAAAAACAAGAAATCACCAATTAAAACTTCCTATATACTTGTATAAAGTGCAATGTCATCATTGATATTATCTATTGCTCAGATGATATTTAGAAAATTATTCACAACACATTAAAGATGAAGGTAAGGAAAGCTAAAATAGAATGATAAAAAAAATCGATTGCGTAATTTATGCAATGTTAAAGGTGTTCAAATTATGAAGAATCAGAATTTGCTACCTTATTTTTGAAGCATTTTTAAAAGTTGTCATCTTACAGGGAGGAGGTTATTTTACATTGTAATTATTCGTTCTTCGAGAGCTTGGGGTAACCGGGAAAGTGGGAGGGTTGTGCGCACGTAATCTAGATAATCACATCATATTCTACCAATGTAGCAGACGTCCGTCCTCAGGTGGTAATAATGGTCTCTTGTTCTCTTAAATTTATGTGTGGTCTTTTATGTTCGGTATTTCGATGTCGTATTTGTTGTTCCTTGTCCTTTTTGCGTCTCTTGCTGTGTTTGTCATCACTGTGTTCTCACTTGGGTTGTTATCATGTATTGCTGTTGATGCTGCAACCGGGTCTTGTTGGAGAGCCCCTACTTTCTTTTGAGGATTTAATACCAGGAATAATTCGAGATGCTAGGGTTTCAAAATATCCGATGAGGGTTCACTGACCGATCCACGTACCTGGTGCATTGAAATTTGTTTGAAATCTTGTTCAAGAAACTTGCGAGTGGGAACACTTCATTTTTTTTGTAAAAAGAATTAGGTGTTTATGTTTTGTTTTAAATGCTGCTCTTTGACAGAAGAGGTGTGTGCTTCTTCTTCATCAGCATGATATCAGTTGCACAGATTAGTATCTGATTATTTATTTATCTTATCTCTAAACAAGGGGGCCTGGGTTGCTGACAAATTGCTCAGAGTGGCAAAGATAGATGACCTTAACGGCTTAATTTTCAGATTTAATAAAACTTCTTATCTTCAGGACTGAAAACTTGAGGCATAATTCCAGGAATCGTTTGAACATGTTATACTTAGGGTCAAATTGTGTAATTGTAGGTGATAAAGAAAAGCGTACATTCCTTGGCTTACATCCGGAATCATATAAGAGTGTTTGGTTCCCTGATAGGCTGCTAGTCACTCTGCCTTCCACAAAACATATCTGTAAATAGCATTTAGCAAACTAGTCTTCACGATAGATTCCCTTTTATCTGATACATAAATGACGTAGCCATTTTCGTTTCGATGGCAAATATATGTTCATCCGTTCAGATTTACATCTATAGTCAGTTAAAAAAGAAAGGAAGGGATGAAACATAATTCTTCGACATCATGCTTCAAACTTTTACTCGGAACAGAGTGTGCCCATATTTGATTTGATTCAGATGACAAGAGGAAAAAAGACTTCTTCACCTCATTTGGTTGACATCTTTGTATATACATGCAGTCACCAGGATGAGTGAACGAGGAGCATGAGTAGCAGGAAAGATTGTCTGCAAAGCAAGCCATACATGACGACAGTTGTATTACTTTAGTCACAAAAGAGGCATAAACATAATAATACCACTTAATACAAAACGGACAGTACATTGGTATTTAAGCACATGATAACCGCTAATAACAACTTAAAGTAAACAGTATGTACAATGTAAAATTAAGCCATTTTCCGTATACGTAGTCATTTCAGAATGACATCCGCCTAACCTTTTAGCCTCAATATCTCATTTTATAAGAAACACAAACTGAAGTATACATATGATTTGATCGCATCTTACAAGATTCTTTGTAACAAGAGTTGGTATATTTTTACTATTTTTTCAATGAAAAGTGTATAGTGTATGATACTTGCCTGCACGAGTCAAAGATATCAGGACACCTTTTAAAAACAAATCACAATGTCATAGATTTAATATTGCTGACAGAACTGCGAAATGAAATCAAATACTAAAAAGAAGACTCTTCTGTAATACCGTTGATGTTTGATATCAAAACTTATTTTCTTCAAGAATAAATCTATACATGTAATTATTGCACGAAGGAATAAAGAGATATAAATATGTTATTGATGTTAAAACAAAGACTTAATGATATAAATGCATCATACCAACGATATAAAGAATTACATATATCATTTTCTGCGTATTCAATTTGAAGACAATATGCACTGCTATGTGGTCTTATCAGAAGATATGTACGATAAAATTTCAAACTTTCAAAATAAGAAATCATGTTGTAAAACTAGAACAAAGGAAGACAAGGACAAACAGGTCATATGTCATTAGTTGAAGTCATGTGATTACGAGGAAAATAAATATTTGAGGCATGTGTAATTATATCCATCTATTACTACTGTTTCATTTGCAATATTCAATAGCGTTGCAGAAATCGCTTGTTGTAAAGGAGTCCATAATTAAAACAAGAGCCCCAGGGGGCACATCGCTCACCTGATACCCATGGACACTCTTAACCTACTGATATTGCATTATGATATTGTTAGTGTAAGAATTGGCACCAACAACCCTAGGATTATGTACTTATAAACCATTTTTTTAGTTCAAAAAAAAAAAATTAAAAGTATAAAATTTAGGCATGAAATAAATTTCACAGCAATAATAGAATTAAATATGTCAAATACACAGTGAAAGAGTGTGCAAAATGGGAAAAATGAAAATGGAAAAAAAAATCTTGGTCATAAATGAAATTAAAGTTTTCAGATGATTTAAAAGTGCATAAAAAGGTGACAAAATTGAAAAAAAAAATGAAAAAAGAAGAGGAAAAAGTTGGGGTGCCGGTGCCGGGACTTGAACCCACAGCCCTTGGGTCTATGTGCACAGTAAACATATATATTCATATTTAAAAAAAAAAAAAGAAGAAAAAAAATTCAAAAAAGAAGATTATAGCATGTAATGTATATCAAAGCAAATAGTAACTTAAATGTAACAAACATGTGGTAAATGAGGGCAAAAAACCACGCATTTACAAAGTTAGTCAAAGAAACAGTTCAAAAATGAACATTTCAAACAAAGTCCAAAAAGACGCCTAAAAACGCGTCAAAAATTTGTCTTCAGACTGGAACCAAAAACAACAACACTTGTTAAGACATCCTTCTAGAGCATCCAGATGCTTTCGGTTTGTCAATACGTGCTTCCGTTCTGAAGAAGAAGTTTGTCAAAGGAGGGTACCCCCGTGACCTATTTTTGCCTGTGGTGGCGCCACCTATTGATGGGTCCGGAAGAAAAACAACAACACTTGTAGGGGACAATTAGTACTTCACTCCTTTAAAGTTTCATGAAAATCTGTTCTGCAGTTCTGGAGAAGAAGTTGAATATGTATGAAAATCAACCCTCCCCCTTCCTTTTTATATAAGATAAAAATTCATAAAAAGTAAAAAAAATAAACTTTTAGTATAAAATACATATCAAAGCAGTTTGTAATTGAAATATGATAAATATGCAGTAAATGAGTGTGTAAAATCATACGCTTTTTGAGTTATTTAAAGAAATATTGCAAAAATGTGCATTTCTGACAAAGTCCAAAAAGACGTCAAACGCGTCAAAATTTTGATTTCCGACTGGAACCAAAAACAACAGCACTTGTTAAGACATCCTTTTAGATCACCCAGATACTATTGGTTTGTCCGTATGTGCTTCGGTTCTGAAAAAGAAGTTTGTCAAAGGAAGGTACCCCCGTGACCTACTTTTGCCTGTGGTGGCGCCATTTGTTGACGGATCCGGATGAAAAAATACAATACTTGTAGGGGATTGTAAGTACTTCATCCCTACCAAGTTTCATCAAAATCCCTTTGTGGTTCTGTCCTGTCCTGTCCTCTCTGAATGTCAGTCGGACTCCTCGGGTGATTACATACATGAGCTCGCTACAGCCGGCAGAGCACGGACTGTATTACGCATGCCCTCTTTTTATATCCATTTACATATTCATCTGTGTCTATGGGGCCTCTGCGTTTCGCGGTCTTGTTTGTGTGATGTCATCTTACAGTGAGGAGGTTGTTTTACACCACAATTGTACGTTCTTCGAGACCTCTGGGTAATTGGAGAAGTGAGAGGGTTGTGCGCACGTAATCCAGGATAACCACACCATTTGCTACTTGCGTGACAGATGACCGTCCAAAGTCGGCACCGGTTACCCATTGGTCTCGTCGGTTTATGTGTAGTCTTTTGTGTTTGATGTTTACATGTCGTGTGTCTCTTTTCCGTCTCGTGATGTACTCGTCTTTTGTGTTTTTGCATCGGGTGTTTTGGTGTTTTACTGTTGATGCTGCAACGGGGTCTTGTTGGAGATCTCCTCCCTTCTTTTGAGAAGAAGTCGAAAATGTGAAAAGTTTACGGACGGACGACGCGCTATGACAATAGCTCACTTAGCGGTTGCCTCAGGTTAGCCAGAAAGCGATAGAAACCAAAGAAACAGCCGGGCAACTGGTCCCACCAGGAGCCATCACCGCTTGCTAGGGGTCCGTCGATGCTCAATTGTGTGCTTTATTGTGAGCACTGTTGAGATTATCGTAAATATCTTCTTGAATTCCCTTCTAAATACATGCAACCACTAACACGCTCATCCGATACCCATATTGACATTGCATAATGATAGTGCAAGTGCAAGGATCGTTGGGTCCATATGCATGTAATCAATTCAAAATAATCATAAAAATTCGAGAAAAAAAATAGACATAAAATATATATCACCTCATAAAGTGACTTAGATATGACAAATATGTAATAAATGAGTTTGCAAAATGGAAGAAAAATGAAAATGAGAAAAAAAATGTTTTGGCCATAAATGAAAATAAAAGTTTTCAAATGATTTAAGGAGGTAGTCTTACTATATCTCTTTTATTTCTGTACATTCAATTTTCTTCATAAGGCCATAGTAATTAAATAATTTGTTTTACGTCTCGAACTTTTTCTTAAAATTACAAATAGTTTTACAGGGATAAAACTGTCAACAACGAAGTTTTATCTTAAATGGGTTTTAAAAGATGGCGCTACTGAAATGAATTTTGATGGCTCCGCTGGAATCACCACTGATGAGAATTTTTAAATATTCGAAACACGTGTCTGGCGCAAGAAAAAATTGGTTTGAAATTTTCTTCATGAATGTATAGAGTTGGAATACTTGCGTATTATTAATACTACCATTTGAACATCTAGTATATATTAATTGCATAAATCATCTCTCACACTCTTACAGTTTGTATGTATATATTATATATACACATATCAAAATTAAGATTCCGTGGATATATATATGCACATCACAATTCTTAATCTATACATCTCATTAATAAAAAAATGAGAACTACATACATACACATGTACACTGAAGCTCCCTTTGGCTCATTTCTTGTCCGACTTCAGTTTCAATTCCACGGTCGTCCTCTAAGGTGTCTATCTGTGTAATACCAAGCCAATACTATTTCTTTTCTTTTATCGTTTACTACATTTCTCTTCTCAGATTTTGATAACACCGATTGTGGATTCCTTTTCGTCTCGCGTGTTAACCGTCCACCATGTTATTTTGTTTTGCTACAGTACTAGCCTTATGCAAATAAGTGCTTTCATGTGTTGGCATTGGTCTTCTACGGAGAAAAGTAGGTGATATTAGGGTACCCATTTTAAACAATAATCTATCATAGGCATGTGACTGTTGTAACCAGCTAGTTTCTCATTTCTAAGCATGATAGACTCGCTTCCAATGAAAATTAACAAAAATAGTTGATTCATGGTTTGATCTTGACGATATCAAATGTAACGTTAAAGGTACCCTCAAGCCATGTTATTTCTGACAAAGACGTTAAACATACACAAAATCAATATGAAGGAATTTGGAAAGGACGACTTAAAACATAAAAAAATATTTTTCTTCAAGTGAGGTAGAAAATTCTGATTTTTATTGAGCAAAATCACTTTTATCTCCCAATATTTATTATTGTGTAGGCATTTTATGGTATTCAAGATCATTAACCGATATTTTCTTGCCTGCGAAATGCATGTTTGTGTGTGTGTGTGTGTGTGTGTGTGTTTTGTGAGCTATTTTTCTAAAAGGTACCCACCGCGAACGTAAAACAAAATATTCAATTACTATGACCTACTTGCAATATTAATGGACAATGCATCTTTTGCCAAAGATGAAAAAAAAATCGAACCAACCGATTCAATTCTTTAAATTTTGTCCCTCTCTCAACTAGAAAATGGCGTCTTTGTAACGAGATTTGTTCACAGACATCCCATGACTCTGCAAATGTCCATATTATCAGCTATGCATTTCAAAGATAATACATGTACATACGTATGTCTATTTCATTATAATATTGATATCTTAATGCCTTCATACTTATATTCATAACTCCGGCGATTTGAAAGGAAATAAAAAAACATTATACTTTTCTGAAGTTCCGAAAATTGCTGCAAAAGTTTATGTGTGGAACCAAAAGCAACAACATCTCTTAACTGATATCTCTAGATCATCCTGATGCTTTTTGTTAGTCTATGTGTCCTTCGGTTCTGAAGAAGAAGTTCGTCAAAAGAGGGTACACTCCATAACCTACTTTTACCTGTGGTGGTGCCACCTATTGATGGATACGGATGAAAAACAACAACACTTGTAGGGGACCATGATTACTTCATCCCTACCAAGTTTCAACAAAATCCCTTCAGCGGTTACGTAGAAGGTGTCCAATATGTATGAGAATAGCCCATCCCTTCCTTTTTAGAATAAAAAAAATGAAAAATGAAAATGAAAAATCAATACAGAACCATTAATATGGATTCTATGTAAAAACCTAAAAAATCAGACATGTTTGGCCACGACATGTCTCAGATTTTGGATATCTTTTGTGTATAAGGTAAATATGATGTCCTCAGAACGAATTGACCTTCCATTTTTTTTCTCCGACGTTCCGTTGCCATGGTAACCAAGGTTTTGTATAAAAACACCTTTAAACAAGGCATTTTTATGCATCCCGTTACCATGGAAACAAATGTTGAATGTATATGTAATTTTCCGAAAAGATTATTTAAATCCTCTTCAGTTGATACAATTTGATTTTTCGATGCTCCTTCTTTCTGTGTGTCATGTAAATTTGCTTCAATTTCAAGAAAAATTGCTTATTCAAAATGAGCCATTTTCGGCCAATTTAGGCCTTATTTTACCTATATTTTACTTACGTTTGACAAGAGTGATAATGCAAATGCACAAGATTTGAAATACAATTGACTATTCCCTGAAGAGTATTATCCTAGGACTTCATGGGAATCGAAGGAAATTTATCTAGAAGTGAGATTTTTCTGTTTACATGCCTTTGAAATAGGTTACCATGGCAACATTTGGTACGAAGGTGTAAATACCTGTCATAAGTAAAAAGCTAATTTCTACAGATGTATGCCTGCTATTGTTACAAAACTTGGTATGTAGATGTATTAATGACCATTTGATGCTATCATGACCTTGAGAAAATGTCAAGGTCCTTTGCTCAATTTTCAAGGTCATTTAAAAATATATGCTATTTTCAGGCCAAATTTTGTGGGTTTTCACTAAAAAGAGACATGATTAACAGTATACAGTATGAAACCTTGGCAAAACAATCAATTATCGGTAAAAGTATG